>SEYY01004217.1:20000-35000 GCA_009176605.1 Armadillidium nasatum
ATATATATATATATATATATATATATATATATATATATATATATATATATATATATATATATATATATATATATATATATATATATATATATATATATATATATATATATATATATATATATATATAAGGTTAATTATATACATGTTACAATACACAAAAATAGTACAGAAAGTGACGAGAAATTTGATTCTTGATATTTTGATATAATTTGCTCCAGTTTTTGTGGCCATTTTTTTTGAAATTCAAATATTTTCTAATAAAAAAATAAACCTTTGGTTACTTTTTTGTCTCTTGAGACGTTTTAAGGAAACGAGTTCTCTCTCTCTCTCTCTCTCTCTCTCTCTCTCTCTCTCTCTCTCTCTCTCTCTCTCTCTCTCTCTCTTCTAAATGAAAGCGAATCTAGATGAGTTTGTTTTGATCACTTTCGATACAGCTGTAAACTATACAAATTCTAGTATTTTTATCAGGCGTTTAATTATGTATAAACATTTATACACACACACACACATATTTATATATATATATATATATATATATATATATATATATATATATATATATATAATATATATATATATATATATATATATATATATATATATATATATATATATATATATATATATATATATATATATATATATATATATATATATATATATATATATATATATATATATATATATATATATATATATATATATATATATA
This sequence comes from Armadillidium nasatum, assembly GCA_009176605.1. NCBI lineage: Eukaryota > Metazoa > Arthropoda > Malacostraca > Isopoda > Armadillidiidae > Armadillidium > Armadillidium nasatum. The sequence goes on from SEYY01004217.1 coordinate 20,713, forward strand.
TATATATATATATATATATATATATATATATATATTATATATATATATATATATATATATATATATATATATATATATATATATATATATATATATATATATATATATATATATATATATATATATATATATATATATATATATATATATATATATATATATATATATATATATATATATATATATATATATATATATATATATATATATATATATATATATATATATATATATATATATATATATATATATATATATATATATATATATATATATATATATATATAATATATATATATATATATATATATATATATATATATATATATATATATATATATATATATATATATATATATATATATATATATATATATATATATATATATATATATATATATATATATATATATATATATATATATATATATATATTATATATATATATACATATATATAATATAAGTGGATAATGAAAAAATAAAATAACAATCAAGTTTATTATAAAAAGTTATGATCAACAATAATACAACAATAACATATATATATATATATATAATATATATATATATATATATATATATATATATATATATATATAATATAATATATATATATATATATATATATATATATATATATATATATATACTATAACTATCACAAATCTATATTTCTATCTAAAAAAATCGTTAACAACGAAGCAACAAAATTTGAAACAACAAAGTTCAAATAAAAGAAAACAAATAAAGAAAAACAACAACAGAAAACAACAAAAATCCTTGGTTTGTTTGTTTTTTTAACAAATATTCCTTATATACAGCAACAAATATGTAAATAAATAAATAAATAAGTATATATATATATATATATATATATATATATATATATATATATATATATATATATATATATATATATATATATATATATATATATATATATATATATATATATATATATATATATATATATATATATATATATATATATATATATATATATATATATATATATATATATATATATATATATATATATATATATATATATATATATATATATATTATATATATATATATATATATATATATATATATATATATATATATATATATATATATTATATATATATATATATATATATATATAGAATTATATTATATACAATCTCTTTCAAAAAACTGAAAATTTTTTTAACAATGAAAAAACAATAACAACAATTGTTAAACTTAACAAGAAAAAATAACAGTAATGTTTAAACGTTGTATTGTGCATTTTTAAACAATAACAAATACTTTAACAATTAATAACAATATAAATATTTTAACAATTAAACATTATTGTATACTATTTTAAACAATAATAATAACGGTAACAATTAAATATTATATTGTACTATTTTAAAAATTAACAATAATGGTAACATTTAAATATTTTTCTGAACAAATACAAAAAATAACATAAAACAAATTTTAATTATTGTACATATTTAAACAATTACAATAACGGTAACAATTAAATATTATATTAAACAAATTTAAGCAATAACATCAACAATAACATTTAAATATTTGGTTGTACAAATTTAAAACAGTAACAGATTTAAACAAAAACATCAACAATAACATTTAAATATTTGGTTGTACAAATTTAAAACAATAACAGATTTAAACAATAACACGAACAGAAACAATTTCAATATTTCTTTTTGTACAATTTTAAACCATAACAATAAAACAATAACAATTTAATGCTATATTGTACAAAAATTATTTACATAAGCACAGATATTATTAAGTACATCTGTGCTTAATGATATGAGGTTAAAAAATGGTAACTCTGTTAGTTAATTTAACTAACAGAAGTGATAAAAGGGGGAGGGGGTTAAAATTTGAAGAAATTTTTTAACCCATAACAATAAAAAGTTTGATTTACAATCATTGAAGGCAGAGAGAAGAATAAATTCTTTGATTTGGTAACAATAAATAACTTAACCATAATAATTAAGCTGCCTCAGCAGGGTATTCTGTTTCTACTTCGTCTTCGTAATGATTCCTCGCCATTAGGAGAAGTTCTTTCTCATTCAAAGGGCATGAACGGTAGACCTGAGAGCAATTTTCACCTTGGTATCCTCGTCGTTGGGCTATTAAAAGAATTCTGTGAGCTTCTTTGGCATCTTCAGAGCTTTCGGGGTCAAGGGGTATGCTGAAATAATATTATTTTATATATTTAGTAAATTAAATCATTGACATTTGCTTTTAATTGATTTCCTAAAACCTAATAAATGTTGGTTTCTTTCTTACTTGAAGGCATTTGATGTCCAAACATGTCTTTCGGTTAAGGTTTCAGTTGGTATCTTTCTATTTGTGTATATTATATATATATATATATATATATATATATATATATATATATATATATATATATATATATATATATATATATATATATATATATATAATATATATATATATATATATATATATATATATATATATATATATATATATATATATATATATATATATATATATATATATATATATATATATATATATATATATATATATATATATATATATATATATATATAGTATATATATATATATATATATATATATATATATATATATATATATATATATATATATATATATATATATATATATATATATATATATAGTATATATATATATATATATATATATATATATATATATATATATATATATATATATATATATATATATATATATATATATATATATATATATATATATATATATATATATATATATATATATATATATATATATATATATATATATATATATATATATATATATATATATATATATATATATATATATATATATATATATATATATATATATATATATATATATATATATATATATATATATATATATATATATATATATATATATATATATATATATATATATATATATATATATATATATATATATATATATATATATATATATATATATATTATATATATATATATATATATATATATATATATATATATATATATATATATATATATATATATATATATATATATATATATATATATATATATATATATATATATATATATATATATATATATATATATATATATATATATATATATATATATATATATATATATATATATATATATATATATATATATATATATATATATATATATATATATATATATATATAACTAATAAATTAAAGTGCATTTAGTATATTCATATATGTATTTGTGCAATGTATTTATTTTTAAATGCTTACGAAAGTAGTTGCATGATTCCCTTCTCTTCTTCTTCCATTTCATTGTAACTCTTTTGAGCGATTTCACAAACCATCTTTTCTGTGCATTTGAACTCATCTAGGGACTTGATTTCCTGCAATTCCTTTTCGAGGTCAACCTTTCATTTGAAGGTCAAAGGGAAAAGAAGGATTAAAATATGTTTTTGGTTTTTTTTAATGATTATTTCTTATTTATTTTATTTTAATTTTTTTTTTTTTTTGTTGTCAATTTTAAATTATATAAATTGGCTAGTTAGGAATTTATTTAATTATTTATAATAATTTTTTTAAAAATACTTTTTAGAAAAATTATTATTTTCATAATATAGTATTTGATATGTTAATAATCTATTTTTGATGAATTTTTAATTTTTAATTTTTAAATTTATGTAATAAATGGAAAAATATTATAACTATAAAAATGTAAAAAAAAATTTGAGTCTAAGAATAATGAAGAAAAAATTCCCTGAAAAAAAAAAGAAAAGAAAATTGAGGGTTGGAAGGATCGGAAAGAAGAAAAATGGAGAAAATAGGGAAATGGAAGAGAGAAATAAACCTTGTATCACTATTATTGAAAGACATGCACTTATTGGTCGAATATAAGAAACAATTTTTGAATTAAAAGAAGGTCAAGTACAATCTGTAGATTTTATCTAAATTGAATGAAAGGGCAACCCTGGATTTTCTTAAACTTTTGACCTATTGAATTTATAAGGGAATGGAACTAAGCCAAAACATTGGGTTAATTAACTAAAAGAAAAACCTGTGCTTCATTAATAACAGTCAATAGCTTGATCTAAATTAAATAAAAGGGCAACCCTGGATTGTCTTAAAATTTTAACCAATTTATTTTGAAAAGACAAGAAATAAAAGTCTAAAACATATATATATATATATATATATATATATATATATATATATATATATATATATATATATATATATATATATATATATATATATATATATATATATATATATATATATATATATATATACTATATATAGGAAAACCTGTATTCCATTGTTTTAGAAAAGTGTGATTTGTGGTCGTGTCTCATGATGCTCGTTTTAAAGAAATTTTGGTTACCAGTGAGTAATTACCTGTATTCCATCACTGTTAAAAAGTCACTTACGTAATTAATGATAGTGTCCAATAATGTTTATTAAGAAGAAAAAATTAATTACCATACACTGCAAAATTTGTCCTAACGAATCGTTGGGACAAATGGCAAAAATGCCACAGTAAAATTTTCAATAGAAAAACGTGTTAGGTATAAGAAAGTCGCTTTACAGATTTATTTTCCAATAAGAAAAAAATTTGTTGTGACATTTTTTGCAACTTGTCCCAACGGTTTTTTAGGATAAATTTTACAGTATAAGGAAGAACCTGTATTCCATCTATGTTTGAAAAAACAATGGTTTGAAAATCAAAGATTTGTTTTCCTGTATTTTTTTTTTTTTTAAATAATATAATAGGTCGTTGACCAGTTAACTACTTTTAATAAGTCACATACCTGGGCGTCCATGTTCTCAGTAATGTCTCCGTTAGTATAATTTGGCTAAAATCATAACAAAGCTTAAAATGTTAATAAAATTTTGTCATGAGTTCAATTTCCACTTAACTTAACATTAAGTTCACTAAACATACCAGAACACACACATATAGAAAGTAACGCTAATACTGTTAATACTAACAGGTCCAAATCTGTCTTTTATTTCCTGATGGAAAATAGTTATTAATAAAAAATAATAATTCTTGAATTAATGAAATTGTTTTTAAAAAATTAAAAGAAAAAAATATTATTTAAGATGGATAAAAAAAAAATGTGCACCGATAATTTAATAAAGGTATTGTTATTTTAGAAATTATTATTATTATTATTATTATTATTATTATTATTATTATTATTATTATTATTATTATTATTATTATTATTATTATTATTATTATTATTATTCATTAAACAATATACTTATTTATAAGCAATTATTATCATTATTATAAGTATTTTTACTACTATTATTATTAATTATTTTAATACAATTATTATTATCATCAGTATGTTATCATTGCTATTATGGTCATTATTATTATTATTATTATTATTATTATTATTATTATTATTATTATTATTATTATTATTATTATTATTTGAGAGTATATAATAGGAACTTTTAAGTACTTTTACTTAGTTCATAAAAAAAATATCCCTAATAAATGAAAGTTCACAGCCTTGCCATAATCTTAATAATTCACATTTTTATTATCAATTGCTGTGATCATTATTATTATTATTATTATTATTATTATTATTATTATTATTATTATTATTATTATTATTATTATTATTATTATTACTTTTGAATTTACGATTTAATTTTTTTTAAGGCGTACTTCGATGTTTTTAAATTATAACTTTCTATAAAAAATCCTTATTTGTAAAATTTAAATATAGTTAAAATACTTAAAAATAAATTTTTAAAATTTTCTCCCCAAAAAAAATCTTTTTTTTTTTTTTTTTTTTTTTTAAATTAAATAAAATTTGAAAAAACGGAAAAATAATTTTGAAGAGAAAAAAAAATTGTGAATCAAATTTATAATTTTAACTACTTATCAAAGTAAAAAAATTCTTTAAATTATTTCATTCTCTTTCAGATTGGAAATTGCCTTCTTAATTATTAATTTCAATTATTATTATTATTATTATTATTATTATTATTATTATTATTATTATTATTAACTAAATTTAATTTTATACTTACTAAATAAGTAGATGACTATATTTTAAAACTTGAAATTACTATACTATCGTCTTATAACTCGTTATATATATATATATATATATATATATATATATATATATATATATATATATATATATATATATATATATATATATATATATATATATATATATATATATATATATATATATATATATATATATATATAAAATATATATATATATATATATATATATATATATATATATATATATATATATATATATATATATATATATATATAATTATAATATAAAAAGTAAGATGAATTAATTAAAATGAACAAAGATAAATATATATGTATATAAAAAACAAACTTCCTTCTAGTCTTAAAAAAAATAAATAATAAATAAATAAATAAAAAAATAAAAAGCAGAAAATCTGGTATTCACAATTAAATTACAGATATAAATAATGAAAGAAAAATAAAACTTGAAAAAAAACTCATTTTCCAACTAAGTCAAAGAACAATTAAATAATTTCTTGTCTTTTTAAAAGACTTAACAATTAAAAAGGTTTTTTCTTATTTTATAATAATTGTGTAAGAATCTTAATACATGGAGTTAACTTGGTCTTCTAAGTAAGTACTAATAATTTCTAAGCAATTATCATTTCTCTTATACTATCCAAATAATATATTAAGCATATGTTTCCTTACTATTATTATTATTATTATTATTATTATTATTATTATTATTATTATTATTATTATTATTATTATTATTATTATTATTATTATTCATTATTATTATTATTATTATCATTATTATTATCATTACTATTAATATTTCATTATTATTATTATTATTATTATTATTATTATTATTATTTTCATTATTATTAATATTTTTATTATTATTATATTTTTATTATTATTATTATTATTATTAAATTAATTAATAAGGTTACTTTAAATTATTATCATCATTTTTTATTAATATTATTATTTCTATTAACTATTATTATTATTATGATTATTATTATTATCATTATTATTACTATTATATTATTAATTCTTCTTCTTATTAATATTATTATTATTATTATTATTATTATTATTATTATTATTATTATTATTATTATTATTATTATTATTATTATTATTATTATTATTATTATTATTATTATTATTATTATTATTATTATTATTATTATTATTATTATTATTATTATTATTATTATTATTATATTATTATTATTATTATATTATTATTATTATTATTATTATTATTATTATTATTATTATTATTATTATTATTATTATTATTATTATTATTATTATTATTATTATCATTATTATTATTATTAAAGTACTATATCACCAATGATTTAGATGATATGAAAAACAATATTAGTTTTTCGCGTTATAATTATTTCGGTAAAAATTATATGAATTAATAGTTTATAATTTTTTTTGGTCAAAAATATTATTTTAAATATAATTTTATAATCCAGCTTATAATAATAATAATAATAATAATAATAATAATAATAATAATAATAATAATAATAATAATAATAATAATAATAAGAATAAGAATAATAACAAAAATGATGATAATAATAATATAATAACGGTAATAATTACAAAGTGTAATATTAATAATAATAATGATAATAATAATAATTCTTGATTTAAAGTTAGATCATTTTTCCAACAGGTTGTCCTTATTAGTGTTAAGACTCTAGGTGGGTCAAAGATCCATTGTCGAATTAAACTGTCGTCACACACACACATTAACATCGGTTCCGGGGTTCAAAACCTCTTATGCAAATTTGACTCTAATACATGAGAAGCACTAAACAACAATCACAGAATTAACATTCTCACAATTTTAACCACTATTCCAACTTCTAATTAAATAATGAAGCTGTTTCTTTATTTTCTTCCTTGATACTATCGCTAGATATAATGATACTATTCTTTGAACTTATTTTAATTATATGGTCATAATAATAATAATAATAATAATAATAATAATAATAATAATAATAATAATAATAATAATAATAATAATAATAATAATAATAATAATAATAATATGTTATAATAATAGTTATAATAATAATAATAATAATAATAATAATAATAATAATAATAATAATAATAATAATAATAATAATAATAATACAAATAATAGTAGTAATAAATATAATAATAGAAATAATAATAATAATAATATATAATAATAATAATAATAATAATAATAATAATAATAATAATAATAATTAATAATCTGTTGTTCTAAATTTAAGTCCTAACAGTCCCGTAAATCCTTCCCAAGTATATAAGATTGCATCCAAAACAGGTTGCATTGTTGCAACACATTTGCCTCGCAGTCAAGCTCTCACTTTCAAAAGACTACGTCACAACTCGTAGAAAAAGGAAATACTAAATTTTTTTTTTCCTTTTTTTTTTTTTTTTTTTGTCATTATTAAGAACTATTCTTTTTTTTTTTTTTTCTTACCTCATTATTTGCTGACTCAGCGGACCTTCTTCTACGTTTGCCGATCAAAAGACCCTTCTTGAGTCCCTTCTTCACTAGACCGAAGAGTTTGAGGGGAGCTAATGTTGTAAAGGAAATGAAAGAAAACAGTAATTAGTTATTAAAAAATATAAAGTAATTCAATTTTTTAAATGTAATATTATACAATATAATTAAATTGATAGTAAACAATTTTTTACTTTTTTATTTTTTTATAGTATTTCAAAAGAAAATAAGTTCAATTATAACACATACTCGCACCCGTACACACTCACCTCTCTCCCTCTCTCTCTCTCTCTCTCTCTCTCTCTATATATATATATATATATATATATATATATATATATATATATATATATATATATATATATATATATATATATATATATATAATATATATATATATATATATATATATATAAGTAAGTAAGACCCTATTTTTTTTTTTTGAATTACGTAAATACGAAATATTTTAATGATCAAAATATTATATATATATATATATATATATATATATATATATATATATATATATATATATATATATATATATATATATATATATATATATATATATTATATTAGTAATTTTTGTTATCCGGTTATTTTATCCCATTATTTTTAAAATGAAAATATTTTTGTAAAAATCCTAAGCAGCATTTGGTCATTCGGGCGTTAACATTTTCGCTCATGTGAAAAATTATTGAGAAATATCTTCCTCTCACCCCTTCTCTCTCTCTCTTTCTCTCTCTCTCTCTCTCTCTCTCTCTCTCTCTCTCTCTCTCTCTCTCTCTCTCTCTCTCTCTCTCTCTTACTCTCTTTCTATCACTCTTTTTATGTCCTCAAACGATATTTCTCTTTATCATGCACTCACTCACACACACACACACACACACACCACACACACACACACACACATATATATATATATATATATTATATATATATATATATTATATATATTTATATATATATATATATATATATATATATATATATATATATATATATAATATAGCTAATTTGATGAACTTACCTATCGCTGCTTTGGTGGCGACAATTTTTCCTTTGGCAAGAGCTGCTTTGGCCCCGATGACTGCTTTCTTGGCCATAAGTCCTCCTCCAATGGCTGCTTTCTTGGCAAGGAAGGTTCCTCCAATTACTGCCTTTTTCAAACCAATTGCTGGAATTATTGCTGCTTTCTTTGCTAAAATGACACCACCAACTGCTGCTTTCTTCGCTAAAATAGCGCCACCAACTGCTGCTTTCTTTGCTGCTAAGGCACCTAATCCAACGACTTTACCTGCTCCAATTGCTGCTTTCTTTGCAGCGATAGCACCTCCTATTGCTGCCTTTTTAGCTGCAAGAGCACCTAAACCAACAACTTTGCCTGCACCAAATGCTACCTTCTTAGCGGCAATTGCTCCTCCAATTGCTGCCTTTTTAGCTGCAAGAGCACCTAAACCAACAACTTTACCTGCACCAAATGCTACCTTCTTAGCGGCAATTGCTCCTCCAATTGCTGCCTTTTTAGCTACTAAAGCTCCAGCTCCAACTGCCTTTTTAGCACCGATTACAGCTTTCTTTGCAACAATAGCTCCTCCAATTGCTGCTTTTTTAGCTGCTAATGCTCCAACTCCTACAACTTTTCCTGCTCCAATTGCTACCTTCTTTGCAGCAATTGCACCTCCGATTGCTGCCTTTTTGGCTGCTATTGCCCCAATACCAACTGCCTTTTTAGCTCCAATTGCTACTTTCTTAGCTGCAATAGCTCCACCAATTGCTGCTTTCTTTGCAACTATGGCAGCACCAGCAGCTGCCTTTTTAGCCGCTATAGCACCTGCACCAACAACCTTACCAGCTCCAATTGCTACTTTCTTAGCAGCAATAGCTCCTCCGATTGCTGCTTTTTTAGCTACTATGGCTCCAACACCAACTGCTTTTTTAGCTCCAATTACTACTTTCTTAGCTGCAATAGCACCGCCAACTGCTGCTTTCTTTGCAACTACGGCAGCTCCGAAAGCGGCTTTTTTAGCTGCTAAAGCACCAACACCAACAGCCTTCTTAGCAGCAAGTGCACCAACTCCTACAACTTTCCCAGCTCCAAGCGCAACTTTCTTAGCAGCAATAGCTCCTCCGATTGCTGCCTTTTTAGCTACTAGGGCTCCAACACCAACTGCTTTTTTAGCTCCAATTACTACTTTCTTAGCTGCAATAGCACCTCCAACTGCTGCTTTCTTTGCAACTACGGCAGCTCCGACAGCTGCTTTTTTAGCAGCAAGTGCGCCAACTCCTACAACTTTCCCAGCTCCAAGCGCTACTTTCTTAGCAGCAATAGCTCCTCCGATTGCTGCCTTTTTAGCTACTATGGCTCCAACACCAACTGCTTTTTTAGCTCCAATTACTACTTTCTTAGCTGCAATAGCACCTCCAACTGCTGCTTTCTTTGCAACTACGGCAGCTCCGACAGCTGCTTTTTTAGCAGCAAGTGCGCCAACTCCTACAACCTTTCCTGCACCAATAGCAACTTTTTTAGCTGCAATAGCACCACCAACAGCAGCTTTCTTTGCAACAATTGCAGCACCAGCAGCAGCCTTTTTAGCTGCAATAGCTCCACCAATAGCAGCTTTCTTTGCAACGATTGCTGCACCAGCAGCTGCCTTTTTAGCAACAATAGCCCCACCAATTGCTGCTTTCTTTGCTCCTATTGCAACTTTCTTTGCTGCTATGGCTCCTACTCCTATTGCTTTTCCTGTTGCGATGGCACCACCAATAGCTGCTTTCTTAGCAATTAACGCTCCAGCTCCAACAGCCTTCTTTGCAGCGATTGCTGTTCCAAGAGCAGCTTTCTTTGCAACTATTGCGCCTCCTACGGCTGCTTTTTTAGCTATTAATGCACCTCCTGCAGCTACTTTTGCAACACCAAATGTTGCTCCTGCAGCAACCTTTTTAGCCGCTAAAGCTCCAGTAATAGCAAATTTTCCTGCTCCTATAGCTGCCTTCTTAGCAATCAGCTTTCCTCCTATAGCTGCTTTTCCAGCTCCTAAAGCAACACCAGCTCCAAGAACTTTTGCCTTCTTTACCCCTACCACTGCGGTCTTCTTTGCTGCTACACCAGTAGCACCAAGAAGTTTGAAAGGAAGGGCCTTAACGACTTTAACAGCCTCAACATTTGTCGAAGATGGGATCAAAGAATTGATTGCAAAAGCAACACAGACGAAGAGAAGCGCTGATTTTGGACTTAGATTCATTTTGAGCACAATTATTAACGAAAACGAATACAAAAATTATCACTTAGTAACACTAACTTTTTTTTCCTTTAATAGAGTTTAAATTTAGCACTTTTAATTTTTCTTTAAATTTTATAATAAGTTTCCTCCTTAGTACATATTAACAGATATTTTCTGAAATGGTAATAAACTTATATAATTCAAAGTATATATAAATTATATATATATATATATATATATATATATATATATATATATATATATATATATATATATATATATATATATATATATATATATATATATATATATATATATATATATATATATATATATATATATATATATATATATATATATATATATATATATATATATATATATATATATATATATATATATATATATATATATATATATATATATATATATATATATATATATATATATATATATATATATATATATATATATATTATATATATATATATATATATATATATATATATATATATATATATATATATATATATATATATATATATATATATATATATATATATATATATATATATATATATGATTGTACACAATTCACTGAATTTGAAAACGAAACTTGCTGTTCCAGTTGGACTTTATATACATTGAAAAGCGCCAATAAAACTGATGAGGGTGAGGGTTGAACCGAAAGCTTTATACAAGACATTCACCTTCGTTCGCACTGCAATAGACATCAAAATACTTCCTCATTCGACCGTCAAACGAAAATGAAAGCAAGTCCTCAATAACACTATGCCTTTTTTTTTATCTCTCAACAACGGAGCAGAGAAGACGTTTTATTCTCGCTCTGAGAATCGTAGAGGAAACTTCTCTGTTCCGGAATGCCTTGAAATAATAATAATAATAAATAAAAATAATAACAATAGTAATAATAATAATAATAATAATAATAATAATAATAATAATAATAATGTAATACTAATTATTGTAATGATTATAATAATAATAATAATAATAATAATAATAATAATAATAATAATAATAATAATAATAATAATAATAATAATAATAATAAAAGAATAAGAATAATAATGACAATAATAATAATATAAATAAAAAAAATATTATTAGTAATTGAAATTTTAATAAAGATAATAATTGTAAAGATAATAATAATAATATTAATGACAATTATAAAAAATAATAATAATATAATAATAATAATAATAAAATTAGCAATTGAAAAAATGATAAAAATGCGGTTAATAATAATAATAATAATAATAATAATAATAATAATAAAAATGATTAATAATAATGAATAAAAATAATAATAATAATAATAATAATAATAATAATAATAATAATAATAATAATAATAATAATAATAATAATAATAATAATAATAATAATAATAATAATAATAATAATAATAATAATAATAATAATAATAATATAATAATAATAATAATAATAATAATAATAATAATAATAATAATAATAATAATAATAATAATAATCATAAAATATAATTAGTAATTAAAAAATAATAAAATTACATATAATAGTAATAATAATTAAATAAATGATTATGACAAAAACTGTAACACTTAATAATAATAATAATAATAATAATAATAATAATAATAATAATAATAATAATAATAATGATAATAATAATAAAATAAAAATAATAATATTTATATTTCTATAACTATTATTGTTGTTATTATTACAAAAAATATAAATTAATATCTATAATAGTAAAAGAAAAATAATAATAATAATAATAATAATAATAATAATAATAATAATAATAATAATAATAATAATAATAATAATAATAATAATAATAATAATAATAATAATAATAATAATAATAATAATAATAATAATAATAATTCGATAATCGTTATACTAATGATATCAATAATTTGTTATTAATATTATTATAAGTATTATTGTTCATATCATTTTACTATCATAATAATTATTATCATTATTTTTATAATAATAATAATAATAATAATAATAATAATAATTATAATATCAGAATATAAATAGTAGCAATGGTAGCATATAATAAATAAATATATAAAGAAATAAAAATATAAAACCATGAAAAAATAGAGGAAAAGTCCAACTAATATTATCAATTTATAGTAATAATAATAATAGCAATAAAGTAATTGTAATAATAATAATAATAATAATAATAATAATAATAATAATAATAATAAAAACGACAACAATAACAATAAAATAATAATAATAATAATAATAATAATAATAATAATAATAACAGCAAAAATAATATTAATAATAACAGTAATATAATAATAGAAATAAAAAGTAATAATTATAATAATAATAATAATAATAATAATAATAATAATAATAATAATAATAATAATAATAATAATAATGATAATAATAATATTAATAGCAATAA
>SEYY01004217.1:45000-50000 GCA_009176605.1 Armadillidium nasatum
GTAGGAGTAGATTGCTAGATGCTAATGTTTAAGGTGTTCTGCAATGGATATCTCGAACCACTACTTGGTAGTCGGGATAATAAAATTTAATATGGGTTGGGAGGGTGTGAAAATGGAAAGAGCTGAAGAGGTGGTTGACTAGCTGTTTAGAATGTTCATTGCGTGTTAGGGTGAAGGGAGAGTGTCCCAGTGTGGAGGGTGAATGGGAAGTAAATGTCTTGCTGTTTGCAGATGATGCGATGTTGGTGGCGGAGTCTGGGAAAAGTTGAGAATGTTGGTGAGAGAATTTGTGGAGAAATGCTCAAGTAAAGGATTGAAAATAAATCCAACAAATAGTAAAGTAATGAGGATTTTAGATGAGAATGAGGTGGTGAGAAGGGAGTAATGGGTGTTTGTAAAGGTGAGGGTGAGAGAGATTGGAGGAGACGGGAGAATTCAAATTTCTGGGAATGTTGGTGGAGGAAAAAAGGGGGTGGGATAGAAAAGGAAATAAAAAATAGAATGGTGGAAGGAGTGAAAATAATGGGGTGACTAGTGGAAGTATGAGAAAAGGTGAGAATATCGAAGGGAATTAAGATTCGAATGTTTGAGTGTATGTGTTTGCTACCTGTAATGTGTGGGTATGAAACGTGGATGTCGAATGCTCAGGTGAGGTAAAAATTGAATGTGTTTGAGATGAAGGGACTGAGAGCGATATATAGTTTGAGAAGAGTAGATAAGATCAGAAACGAAAGAATAAGGGAGATGTGTGGATGGAGAAGGGGAATGGTGGATAGAGCAGAGGAGGGTGTACTAAGGTGGTTTGGGCATGTGTGTAGAATGAATGAAGGCAGGATGGTGGGCAGAGTGCCTAAATCCGAGGTTGAGGGAGATAGAGGGAGAGGAAGGCCAAAGTGGAGATGAATAGTTGGAGTGAAATAAGGAAGGAGAGTTGGAGGGGACAGAGCTACTTATTAAAGGGGTGAAAGGTGAGGTGCGGATGTGCGTGTGTGAAGAAGTTATGGCAGTTACTATAACATGAGAGTGGGAAAGATGAAAAACGAAATATATATATATATATATATATATATATATATATATATATATATATATATATATATATATATATATATATATATATATATATATATATATATATATATATATATATATATATATATATTATATTATATATATATATATATAGTTTGCGTCAGAAGCGGAAAAGAAATCCACGTGATTATCTCTAGGGTAAGAACAATTTCCTGATAGCAGTTCAAGTATCGACATGACCCGATTGTATTTAAAAAAGTAAAAGTCAAAAGAAGGCGATCGAACTGAATAAAGAAATGGGTTTCCTAAACTTCGCCAATAGCATTAACAAAAGTATTCAAACTTCTCTTGTTGTCTGGAAGAAGTGAGTTAGAAAATTTGAAAAATTGATTGAAATGTTAAGTTCGTTCGATATGAATTATGCCTAGTACTAAAAAATTTCGACTTTTAGAAGCTCATATCCAAATCCTTTACCTTGTATCGAACTACATGCCTTTCAGGATAAGTCTACCACTTAACCACTGTACCACTACAGTATTTATCACTATTAGTTATTTTTAATGTATTTATGTATACAAATTTATATATATTTCTATTGATATCTTCTGGTATTTCGTATATAGGAACGATATGTTCTCATACATGACTCTTTAAACGAAGAGGAAAAAATAGAAAAATGTTCCAAAATTTAATAATGATAAAGTACATGTAAGAATGGGCATATCGATTGTCTGAGCATAGAAAATTAAATGGGTAAAAGTTCAATCTGATTAACAAAACAAGTCATAAAAGCTCTCTCTCCTCAGTGGAGGGAGTACTTTCACTAAAAATTTCCTAACTGCAACTATTGCAATAGTGATACTGCAAGGATAGTAATGTAACAGTTTGACGGGAAGAAATTGTTTGGGGAGAATGAGGTGGAAAGCTATAGAACCCACTACCTCAATTAAGAAGAGCGGTATAAGGAAATTAATTAAGGGATAAAATGTTCGGTTAATTGTTCGAAGAAAATAGTACAATTTAAATTTGAAATCATAATAATAATAATAATAATAATAATAATAATAATAATAATAATAATAATAATAATAATAATAATAATAATAATAAAATAGAATTATTATAATAATAACAATAATAATAATAATTATAAAAATGATAATTATATAATAATGGCAATAAAATTTAAGACAAAAATAATAATACTATTAATAATAATAATAATAATAATAATAATAATAATAATAATAATAATAATAATAATAATAATAATAATAATAATAATAATAAATAATAATAATAATAATAATAATAATAATAATAATAATAATAATAATAATAATAATAATAATAATAATAATAATAATAATAATAATAATAATAATAATAATAATAATAATAATATAATAATATAATAATAATAATAATAATAATAATAATAATAATAATAATGATCATAATAATAATAATAATAATAATAATGATAATAATTAAATCTAATGAGAAAATGAATAACTAACTGAAAGAAAGAAAAAGAATGCCTGAGTAAAAAGATAGGTTGATAGATAGATAAATAGATAGATAGATAGGTTAGATAAATAGATAGATAGCTAGAAAGATAGATGAATATATGTTATATAAATAGATAGATAGATATATAGGTTAGATAAATAGATAAATATATAGATAGATATATAGGTTATAATATATATATATATATATATATATATATATATATATATATATATATATATATATATATATATATATATATATATATATATATATATATATATATATATATATATAGATATATAGATAGATAGATAGATAGATAGAGAGAGAGAGAGAGAGAGAGAGAGAGAGAGAGAGAGAGAGAGAGAGAGAGAGAGAGAGAGAGAGAGAGAGAGAGAGAGAGAGAGAGAGAGAGAGAGAGAGAGTAAACATTTTCTAAATTAAAAGGAAAAAAAAAGTTCCTGAATTAAATACCTTTTCTTTATATTTGTCTTTCGCAATGTTCTCTACAAACTGGAAAGGCTTGTGAAATTACCCATTTTTTGGTGTATTTTATTTATTTATTTATTTATTTATTTTTTTTTTAAAATTTTTTTTTTATTTACTTTTTTTTAGCATTTCGAAATCATTAATATATTCCCTCGAAAATTTTCTTTCCTTAACAGATATTTATTAACTTCACACAAATACATTCTTTAATATATATATATATATATATATATATATATATATATATATATATATATATATATATATATATATATATATATATATATATATATATATATATATATATATATATATATATATATATATATATATATATATATATATATATATATATATATATATATATATATATATATATATATATTATACCGACAGAAGAACGCGGTTTTTCAAGGAGATAAAGTAACTAGATAAAGTAACTAATTCTAATTACAATCACCAGAGATTTAACAACAATAAGAGCATAAATTTTTCTTTTATATTTGTTAATTATTACAAAGCACAGTAACTGTCCATACACTTTTTCTTTTCTTTTCTGATGTCGGTTTCCTCTTATGAATTCTCAGTAACCATTAAATGGTAATTAAATGATGGTTTTAATGTTCGAATCGCTCCCCTGGGCAAGGTCCTGTGGTCCTGTGGTCCTGTGGTCCTGTGGTCCTGTGGTCCTTTGCTCCTGTGGGCCTGTGGTCCTGTAGTCCTGTGGTCCTGTGGTCCTGTGCCGAAGTGCCTTCCCAATGCCTCAGTCTTTTCCTCTCAAGAAGGCATATTACGTCATAAGAGAAGCTTGTCTCTTATTTGATGATTTGAACGCTGTTCTTATATGGCTTTATTATTTCAATCATACATTATTCTTTTATTTAACGAAACATTAAAAAGTTAATCTAGTAACCTAGCAGCATCAAGGATTATAGCAATGATGCATCTACATAATAAGCCATTAATAAAATAACAAGTATTGAGCAAAAATGAAGAATGTCAATGCTAATGCACACACAGACACTCACACCCACACCCACACCCATATGCATATATATATATATATATATATATATATATATATATATATATATATATATATATATATATATATATATATATATATATATATATATATATATATATATATATATAATATGTGTGCGTTAATTTTGTGAATATTTTTTTTAAATATGAAAATGAACATATATATATATATATATATATATATAATATATATATATATATATATATATAATATATATATATATATATATATATATATATATATATATATATATATATAAAGTGTGTATGTCTTTGTGAATATGTGCGTATTTTAAATATTTAGATGAACATTATTATTATTACATGAGTAAAAACATGTGAAAGTGTGCCTGAAAGCACAACCCACCTTATTTCCTTTTTTTCGCTGACTCATTCATTTAAGGAAATGACTTTACAATGACCTGACCTCTTGTCAAAGCACAGAGTTAAATGACTTTAAGAGTCCTTGCGGCATAAGGTCGAATCTTTAATTTTTTATATTTTTCAAAACTGGTTTATAATTGTTTCTTTAAATGGTAATTTCAAAAGACAGATTTAATTGATTTTTTTAAAAAATGAAATCATTGAAATTATTTTCGCTAAATGTTTTGTTGAGAGTAATACAAAATGATGATATTCATTTTAATATATATAAATTATTACTTGTGAAATGTTTTTGAAGTAACTTGTTAACTGGAGTGGAGCGGAAACCTTGGTTATGCACTAAAACATTCAATAACAAACACGAAGAAGAAGAAGAAGAAAAAGAAGAAGAAGAAAGAAGAAGAAGAAGAAGAAAAAGAAGAAGAAGAAGAAGAAGAAGAAGAAGAAGAAGAAGAAGAAGAAGAAGAAGAAGAAGAAGAAGATAAAACTAAAACTAAAAATAAATCTAAAAAGTAAAAGAAGAAGAAGAAGAA
>SEYY01004217.1:67500-70000 GCA_009176605.1 Armadillidium nasatum
GGGAAAAGGCCAGAGGCCTACTTAAATTTCAAACAGAGTTAGGAAAAAATCGGGAATCTGGTCAAGTTAAAAGCCGACATGTCCCGGCATAAGGCTTTTGAAGGTGTGTAAGTCATAGGAAGTTATAAAAATAGATAAAAAGAGCGTGTTCTAGACTTTATCGGGAGAGTACTTGTAAGACTGAGCATAGCGATTAAGTTTGGGGTCTGAGAGTTGTGTCGCACAATGGAGGAGGTTTGCGACGAGAGCGTCCATGGTAAAAGCGCAACAATTCGACGGGCAGAAAGAGATTGGAAAGAGTTAGTGAGAGCGGGAGAGTTGATGAGACGAAAAGCCCTAGACTCTACCTTCACTTTCTCAAGGAGGGATGTAGGATATATAATATATATATATATATATATATATATATATATATATATATATATATATATATATATATATATATATATATATATATATATATATATATATATATATATAATAATGATTGTGTTGATTGATAAAAAGATTACAGCTAAAATGAGTGTAAATGTTTAAGTGTATCATTTTGGTTGCGCGACTGAGCGAGTGGCAACACTTTCTGAACTTTTACTCCAACTGCGTAAGAAATTAATTGCTATTGACCGCAACATACTTTTCTATACTGATTAATCAATATTATTTATTTTTCAATAATAATAATAATAATAATAATAATAATAATAATAATAATAATAATAATAATAATAATAATAATAATAATAATAATATAATAATAATAATAATAATAATAATAATAATAATAATAATAATAATAATAATAATAATAATAATAATAATAATAATAACAAATAATAATTAATATATTATAATAATTATTATAATTAGTTCTATTATTATTATATTATTCTTATTATTATTACTATAATTATTATTATTATTATTATTATTATTATTATTTTTATTATTATTATTCATCATTATTATTATTAGTTTTGATCCTATAATTGAAAAAAAAGAACTGAAATAATAATAATAATAATAATAATAATAATAATAATAATAATAATAATAATAAAATTATTGCAATATTAGTAGTTTTGATAATAAAATTAATAATACTAATAATAGTAATAATAATAATAGCTATAAATAATAATAATAATAATTGAAATAATAATAATAATAATAATAATAATAATAATAATAATAAAATAATAATAATATAGTAATTTTGATAATAAAAAATAATAATAATAATAATAATAATAATAATAATAATAATAATAATAATATAAATAATATTTATGGAAATAATAATGGTAATAATAAGAATAAAAATATTGTTGCTACTGCTACTAATAATAATAATAATACTGATAATAATAATAAAATAGTATTGTTATCTTTGTTGACGCAAGAACACAAAACCGTACTCAAATGTCCTTCCTCGAGGCAAAGTCGTACAGAAAAAAAAAAAAAAAAAAAAAAAAAAAAAAAAAAAAAAAAAAAAAAGATAGAAAGAGAAGTGTCCATTACCAGCAATTCTCCAGTTATCAAAGCGTCGGTCAAAACCGCGCGTTTTTTATGGCGTTTTTTTTAATTTTATTTTCTTATTTTTTTTTAACGCGCGATTTCATCAGTAAGTATCACTATAGGAATAGCCACAAAAATATCGAAGACTCTTTACTTGTTTCGTAAGGTGTCTTACATCACTAGGATAATGAAAGGATTCATCTTGGACATACACACAAAAAAAACGAACATTCATACATGTCATATAAGCATACAAATAAATATACACACATACACACAAGTAAGCACTAACCATATATATATATATATATATATATATATATATATATATATATATATATATATATATATATATATATATATATATATATATATATATATATATATATATATATATATATATATATATATATATATATATAATATATATATATATATAATATATATATATTAATATATATATATATATATATATATATATATATATATATATATATATATATATATATATATATATAAATATATATATATATATATAATATATATATATATATATATATATATATATATATATATATATATATATATATATATATATATATTATATATATATAATTTATATATATTATTTCGTCTGTTGGGCATAGGCCAGAGGCCTTCCAATTTCTACCCGAGTTGGAGAAATGTCAGAAATCTGGTCGCTAATGGCCGACGTAAACCGATACAATCGTTTGAAAGTGTGCAAGTTAAAGGAAGTTGGGAAAACAGATAAAGGGAAGGTATTCAAGACTTATCAGTAGAGAACATGTAAGATTGAGTATATCCGTCGTTAAGTTTGGGGTCAGTGAGTTGGAAGGAGAAAGAATGAGACTGTGCAGAAAGTTGTGCACACGTGCCCTTTTCAATGGAGGAGGTATGTGATGAGAGAGTTCAGAAGAACAGTGTCCATTGTAATAACGATAGTATAGAGAGAAAGATCCAACAA
>SEYY01004218.1:0-17500 GCA_009176605.1 Armadillidium nasatum
ATATATATATATATATATATATATATATATATATATATATATATATATATATATATATATATATATATATATATATATATATATATATATATATATATATATATATATATATATATATATATATATATATATATATATATATATATATATATATATATATATATATATATATATATATATATATATATCTAGAAAGGTTAAAGCCAACACCAAGGGTCTCCACATATCATTTATTACAGTGTGAACGTTTCAAACCTTAACTCGGTCCGTCCTCAGCACAATCTAAGTTCTAAAAATTTCTATAATTTAAAATATAAACCAAATATAAATTCATTAACTATATATAAAATACTAAAATAATAATAATAATTACAATAAAATAATAAATATATAAGAATTATATTGATATTAAAATAACAAACAAAAACCAAGACTAAAGTCGAAATTTTGCAACACCAAGAAATATTAAAAAGGCTGGACTATTTTGGGAAAAAGGACTTCATCATTGTGTGAAAAGAACAGTAGAAGAAGCTTGATCATTTAAGGATGGGGAATGAGTTTTTATATATAAAGACTCCAATATCCTACGATCAAGAAGAGAAGACGAATGTCGGAGTATAGAGAAATCGGAAGAAGAAAAAGGATGGGTATCTCCATGGTCTCTTATGGCAGAGTGTTCAGGAGAAGAAAGAGGAAGGTCAGTTCTGAAGGAAACTCCTCTATGCTTTATCAATCCTCACTTTTAATTGTAGACCAGTTTGGCCTACATACGCCGCATTACAGCTGGCACACTTAAATAAGTAAATTAATGAGGATCTGAGAAACATTGGGATAGATTCCTTATGTCTGAAGAAAGTGTGAATTGAGAGAGAGTTATAATTTATAAGAATAAACTGGCACTGGGGAATGTAGCTTCAAGTACAGTAAGAATATTTTTGTTAAGTTGGGATGTAAGGGATCCTATAAAAGGAAGTTTTAGATATATTTTTTGTTTAGGAACAGTAGGAAAACGATGAGCAGGTCTGAAGATATTAACGAGGAACTCGTTAATACTTTTTTCCACTTGGAACTTAGGGAATAAATTAAAATGGAAAAGAATTTTAATAAATTCCATCTCTTTTTATGGAATAAATGCCAGTCAGAGCAAATTTTAAATGCTCTATAGATTCTAGATCTTAGACCTGATAGAATAAACTTAAGAGGTATGTTGCTGAAATAGTTTGTAGCAAGAAGGGTAGAAGTAGGTTTTCTATAAACAGATGTTTTAAATATGTTGTTAATATGAGTAACATATACATCAAGAAAGGATATGGAATTATTAACTTCTTGTTCCATGGTGAATCTCATGCTGTTGTGTCTCTCATTCATATACTGTAGAAACAAATTGGCATGATCTTTCTCCTTGAAAACTACGAAGCAATCATCCATGTAGCGGCGATAGAGAAGGGGTTTGAATAGAGGGGGGCATTGCCTGATCCATTGTTTTTCATAATAGCAGAGAAAGCTATTTGCAAAAGCAGGACCTAAAGGAGAGCCCATAGCCATACCATCAATTTGGCTATATAGTTCCCCGTCGAAAAGGAATATAGAATCTTCAACAGATAATTTTAAAAGTTTGGTGAAGGAGGGAAGATCCATTCCCATTATGTTTTGATTGTTGTGAAATAATTCATTAGTTATTATGTTGATGGTTTCAGATATAGGAAGATTTGTATATAAAGATTCAATATCAAAGCTTGTCATGAAGCAAGTGCCAAAAGAAGAAGAATTTAGGCAATTGATAAAGTCGAAAGTGTCTGACAAGGTATATTCGTTTTTAGTTAGAGGATCTAAGATAGGAACAAAAAATTTGGCAAGATTGTAGTTTGGAGAGTTAATAGCAGAAAGGATAGGTCGTAGTGGAATATTAGGTTTGTGTATTTTAGGAAGGCCGTATAGAACACCTGGAACAGACCCAGAAGTAAAGAGGTTATTGTAATTTTCAGTTAAAATATTCCTTGAAGATAACGAACGTAGAAAGGTATTTATTCTATCTTCAAGTTTTAAAACGTATTTAAAGACGTTTGTATTTAATTTTTTAAATTTTGTTGTATCTGAAAGAAGTTGTTTCATTTTAGTAATGTAATCACTTCTATTCATGATAACAACTCCCGGACCCTTTATCCGGCTTGCTTATAATTATAGATTTATCCTTTTTGAGAGAACGAAGGATCTTCAAGTCGTTGAATGAAAATACTGGGCAGAAGTTTTTAAATTTGTTAAATTTGAAGAAAAACTTGTTTGACAGATGTTTGAATTCATTTTTAACATTATATTTTGAGGTAGGTAGAGGAAGCAATTCATTAAGAGAATGTAAAGCTTTTTCAAAGCTTAAGAAGTAGCTGTGAAAATCAAGTCTGAAATATAGGTAACTTAAAGTCGAGTCCTAAAGCCAAAATCCTCAGTTCATCTTTGCTTAGAATTTTGTCACTGATGTTCGTCACAATTTTGTTTGGATCAAATTAAAGATTAGTACGTAATCTTAGTTTATACAACTTAGAGTTATGACGACGAAGAATTATTTTTAAAGGAGTTAACACTCTTTTGGCATATTCTATTGGTGTAAATAAAATCTAAAGGAGACAACTTCATTTTCAGGTTCTCTAAATCCTTTCGTGATTTTTCAAGATTGAAAATGTACTTTTGATTAGAGTTTAGTTCTCCTAAAAAAATGTCTTGGAAACTTCATATCACAATGGTTGATAGGGTGGCTTCAAAGAAGCTGTGAGTTCTGTTTAGACTGTGGGAATTTTTTCCTTCCTCGCAGTTACTCCAATTATTCAAGGGTCTCATCCACCCTTATGTGGAGTACTGCTCTCATATCTGGGGTGGCTCAGGATTCATCCGTCTTTTGGATAAGGTTAAGTCAAAGGCTAAAATACTTATAAATTGACCCGCTCTTTCTAATTCTCTTGACTCATTATCTTTGCGACGTGACGTTGGTGCTTTGATTTTTTTCTATGGGTACTACAGCGGTAAATGCTCGAGGGAATTATCAACTCGTATACCTCCACCTTCACGGCGTCCTCGCAGCCCAAGGGGTGCAATGTCCACGCATCAATTTTGCGTGGACATAGGCAAATCTAGGCTTTCAGCTGTGGTGCATCCTTCTTTCCTGATACCTCTGTTTTTTGGAACTCGCTCCCATCTTCTATATTTCATTTCGAATTTAATCTCAATTTAATCTCACCTAAGAAATTTGCTTTAGGTGGGACCTGAAGGGGTGGTTTTTATTTTTCGTATTTTGTACTCTTTTACTTCATTTTTATTCTTCTAGGATCCTGAAATCATTCATTTCAGATATTTCATTCATTTCATTTCTTGAGATTAATACTAATCTCAAGAAAACAGAGGAAGGTAGAGACTGTGTAGATAGGCGCGTCTCCCGGGCTCTTCTCAATGGAGGAAAAATGCGACGAGAGAGTTCAGAAGAGCAGTGTCCGTTGTAATATAGATAGTGTAGAGAGAGTGACGCAACAATTCGACGGGCAGAAAGGTTTGGAGAGAATTAGTAAGAGCACGAGAGTTGATGAGACGAAAAGCCCTAGACTCCACCTTCTCAAGGGGAGCTGTATAAGTGGATCCACTTCAGATGTTTGAAGAATACTCCATACAGGGACGAACAACACCCATATAGAGATCAAGCAACTGCTAAGGCGTGAAGTAATTCTGAGGCTCCTCAGAACACCCTACCTCTTAGAAGCTTGTTTAGAAAGAGAAGTAACGTGATTTTTCCAAGAAAGATCACGAGAAAAAAATACATCGAGAATATTAAGAACAGATGAAGGTTTGAGTTGTGTGTTTTCGAAGAAGACATCACAAGTTGTGTGGAAGATTATGTAGAGTAGAGGGTTGACGAACTGATTTTTTGAGACACTGAAAATAACTATGTTTTCTCTGCCCCAATTTGAAATACGTGAAATATCAGAGGTTAGTTGCTCCAAGACTACCCTTCTCGAGTCTATTAACTACTGTTGGGATGGACGTCTTTCAAACTGAAAGGACTAATGAGAGGTGGAGTCACCAGCATATGAGTGGATATGAGATGAAGTAATAGAAAGAAGATCATTAATGAAAAGTAGAAAAAGTGTTGGAGACATAACAGAACCCTATAGCTGCTATAGAACGACCAGAAAGGAAATTAGAGAGAAGATCACAGAAAGAAGGATAGATACCGAAAGAGGAAAGTTTAGAAATCAAATCTTTGTGCCAGACTCTATCGAAGGCTTTCGATATCTCCAGCCCGAAAGCAAAGGATTCACCGAAATGCCGAATAGCGGAAGACGAAGAGTCAGAGAGAAGGGAAAGAGGATTATCAGTAGAGCGTTTCTTACGAAAGCCATACTGGCGATCAGAGATAAGATTACAAGAATTGAGATGTTTCCAAATCTTCCTGTTAAGGATAGATTCGGAAACTTTTGAGAGAACGGAGGTCAAAGAAATGGGACGGTAGTTTGAGATGCGAGATGGATTCCCTTTCTTCTGCACAGGCTGAATGAACACACATTTCCAGCAAGAAGGGAAGGTGGAAGTAGAAAGACAAAGTCGAAATAGTTTACCAAGTCAGGGTGCAAGCTCAGAAGAACAAGTTTTGAGAACCACAGGAGGAATACCATCAGGACCGTACACGTTCTTAGTATTAAGCTCAGAAAGAGCAGAAATGACATCTTTAGAAAAAAAAATAATAATTTTAGGCGTAAATGAGTTGGAGGGGGTTCAAGGAGGAAGAATAACTCCCGAATCGTCTAAGGTTGAACTAGAGGCAAAAATTTGAGTGAAAAGTTCATCTTTAGAAGAAGGCAAAACAGCAGTTGTGCTTTCGCAAGATACTAAAGAAGGGAAAGAGGAAGAAGCAAAGTTAGAGTTGACATTTTTTTGCAAAATGCCAGAATGAGCTTGTGGCGAGGAACCAGAGAGATCATTGCATTTACTACGGAGAAAAGAGTTTTTAGTGTTTCGAAGGATAGATTTAGCACGATTATGGGATAAAATATAAGTTTCGTGAGTCCCTGCGGCGGATAGGGCGAGAACAAGTAGTGTTAAATCAAGGTTTGTAAGGTTTAGTAGAAGGGAAAGAAAATGGAATGTACTCCTCCATGCCGGAGAGAATCACCTCGGTTATGCGTTGAACGCATTCGAAAGGACCCCTCAAACGGAAGAAATAATCATTGCACTGGAAATCAAAGTACGACCGCAAGTCCGACCAGCTTGCGGCAACGAAATGCCCCAAACATTTCCTTTATATATATATATATATATATATATATATATATATATATATATATATATATATATATATATATATATATATATATATATATATATATATATATATTTACCATGTTTAGTTGGGCTGTACTTTAATATTACGCAGCAAACATATATACCGAAACCCACTTGCATTATTTTAATTTTTAATCTTGACCTGTATAAATATATATATATATATATATATATATATATATATATATATATATATATATATATATATAT
This sequence comes from Armadillidium nasatum, assembly GCA_009176605.1. NCBI lineage: Eukaryota > Metazoa > Arthropoda > Malacostraca > Isopoda > Armadillidiidae > Armadillidium > Armadillidium nasatum. The sequence goes on from SEYY01004218.1 coordinate 5,533, forward strand.
ATATATATATATATATATATATATATATATAATCATTATTATCCAACTCGATAGGATGATGCCTGTCAGGTGCTACTCATTTAGAATATTCATAAGCGTAGCTCTGTTAAACAGAGCAGTTTTTTTTCACTATCCGATATATATATATATATATATATATATATATATATATATATATATATATATATATATATATATATATATATATATATATATATATATATATATATATATATACCTCTACGTGTGTGTATGTGTGATTAAAAGAGGATCGAAATTGTAGATTAAGTCCGATGATCTATTTAATAGTGATAGTTATGAAAATGTGAGTTATAACGCTGCCTAGACAATAGTAATAATGACAGGAAATGCAGATTTATGTTAATGTTTGAAAAATTTTAAGCTGTAAACCCTTATACAGACAGAAAGATACACATGTGCGCACACACACACACACACACTCATGGACTTGCACAATTTAACTAATTACATGTGCTGACTTAATAAGGTAGAGAAGGGAGGGGTTGAAGTGAACGTAATGTAATTATAGTCAATTTTATTGCTCGTTTATGATGCATAAAATGAAAGACTGGCTTATAAAGCAGATTGCGTGGATAGTATCTATAAGTGGAAGAAATATTTTGATGAACTATTGATTGATTGGTAATTAGTACTTAATAATAACGATGATAAAGAAATAAACTAAACTAGAAAGAGCTTTGTTATGTTAATACTTTGAAGATGATAACACTTTAACTGATAATAATCAGTAGAAGAAATTGAGCACAAGACGAATTGATTGACGATCCATGTTATATATATATATATATATATATATATATATATATATATATATATATATATATATATATATATATATATATATATATATATATATATATATATATATATATATATATATATATATCCTAATGCTTTTGCATTATAGGTATATAACAAATTTATAAGAGACATTAATCTCTGTAGTCTTTCGCGCTGACCACTGTGCTACGTTGGTTCAAAAGGAAATCTCATTGAAACTGCTCATGATCTACAGTCATGACGATAATCAAAAGGAAATCGCATTGGAAGCAGACTTTAAAATCTATTATAAAACTGTCTGCTAGTGATGGATTGGACCTTTGACCTCGTTGCCCTTTATTTGAGTTGTGGTTGGGGGAGTGCTTTGGGATTAACGTCATGACTGTAGATCATGACCAGTTCCAATTCAATTTCCTTTTGAACCACCGTAGCATAGTGGTCAGCGCGAAAGACTACAATCTTAAAAGTCACTGGTTTGAGTCCAATAGCAGACATTAATTTCTATATGAAAATAGTCTGGGATTGTACTACCTGTTTCTTTACAAGCACATACTTTGCTTCCTTTAGATACTTCGGCATAAATATTTTCTTGTTTCTAAGGGTAAGTCTCAATGCCAAAGGCATCGAGAGGAGGTATATTAGTTTTTCAGCATAAGTTTTGTAATCCATATAATGTTTGCTAATTTTGCTTTCAAGTAAAGCTCCTGGAATTAGCGGGTTTTGGCCCGATGGATACTGTAATTCCACTATCTTCTATGGGAGCTGTTCTCGAACAAAATAGTACAAAAGGTAGGAGATCAATCCACTTCTGCTTATACGTAGATACTTCCGCAAGCATAGTCCTTAAACAACCCAACAACCTCTTATGGTAGACCTCCAAAGCTTCATTACTCTCTGGTGAATAGATCTTTCCCTAACCCTCGTGCAAATTTTAATTAATTAAGCAACTCCGGCGCTTTTTCCACCAATGGTTATATATATATATATATATATATATATATATATATATATATATATATATATATATATATATATATATATATATATATATATATATATAATATATATATATATATATATATATATATATATATATATATATATATATATATATATATATATATATATATATATATATATATATATATATATATATATATATATATATATATATATATATTTAGAGGTGGACCGGATAGTAATTTTTTACTATCCGCGGATGCGGATGCGGATGCGGATAGTTTAATTTTTTAAGAGTTTTTGTCATAGATTCTTGGAATTTTAAATATAATATCCAGAATCTATGTTACCAGGGTGTGGGACGGGGACTCAACTCTTGAACACCCCACCAACTTCTTTCCCCAACCTCCACCCATTTGGAAAAAGGATATATATATATATATATATATATATATATATATATATATATATATATATATATATATATATATATATATATATATATATATATATATATATATATATATATATATATATATAGCCAGTAATTCAGTATTACCTTCACACTTCACAGTTTCACATATTCCATTTGAAGTTAATAATTGGTAAGTTATTTTTTAGAAATAAAAGCTTTTGGGCTCTTTCAGGTGAAAGTTTGGTTCGCTTTTCGTCGTAAGTGAGGCCTGCTCCACTGAAAAGACGCTCACTATCAACACTAGACATGCTAAATAAGTCCTTGCCAGCTCAGCAAGAAAAGGGAAACTTTTGCAATTATCTCACCACCAAACCAGTTGGTCTTTATCTGCCTCCAAACATGGGAGTTTCAGATAATTTTCAATAATTGAATTGATATTGTATCCTTTGACACTTCTGACTGTGATTCTTCATCGCTGCTGGAAGCTAGAAGATCTTTTATTGATTTAGCAATGCTTAAGCTAACACTTGATTTTGTTTCTTTTGTATCTGAGAGCTTTTGCTTTTTCTTGAAAGGCGTTATTTTAGCTGTTTCTATCATCTCATCGCATAAGCATCCTAATTTGATTTTAACATTCTGAGAAACAAGTGGTTTAAAAAATTTTGTTTTGTACCTAGGATCTGAAAAGGTTGCAATTGTATAAGCATCATCATTTTCCAGGTTTTCAAATCTGTCGTTCATCTCCTTCATTAATGTTTCAGTCATCCTTGAAACTCCCTTAGACTTAATAACATTTGTTAACACAACTTTCAATGTTGAAACAAGTGGTATCACATCTGACAAACATGATTCAGCTGAATTTATAGTCTTTGTTAATTCTTCAAAAGGCTTAAGGATATTAATACAATTATTTAAAATGTCATTTTCGTCAGCATAAAGGCAAATGGCCTCATTAATTTCGCTCATCCTCTCAAGCATATGCAAACTACTATTCCAGCGTGTTTGAATATCTTGCATGACAGAAATTGGACGAACGAACATTTAATCTTGTTTGTATTTTCTTCAGCTCATTTTGGGCTACAACGGAGTGATTGAAATGCGTAGCAATTAACCTACATTTGGTTATTAAATCGGATACACATTTTTAACTTATAATGGACTTTTTAACTACTATCTGAGTTTGGTGTGCAAAGCAATCTACATTTTTCACTCTTGCCAGAGAAAGTGCTTATTTATATTTGTGCCCGAATCCCTGACTACGCAGTGCACTTCATTTAATGAAATCTTCCATTTTGTCAGCATCTTTTCAAATACAGTTTCAAGATAGTCGCCTGTATGGCGCTCAGAAAGAGGTTCTGCATTCAATACAAAGTTTTTCCTTTGAAAGTTTTTATAGATTGCATGATACGTAATTTTTTACTATCCGCGCATGCGGATGCGGTTGCGGATATCCAATTGCGGATATCCGCGGATGCGGATATCCGCAGTTGCGGATGCGGATGCGGATATCCGGTCCACCTCTAATATATATATATATATATATATATATTATATATATATATATATAATATATATATATATATATATATATATATATATATATATATATATATATATATATATATATAAAACAACTAAAGAAATTAAGAGAAAGTAAAGAAAGAACCTCCTCCTGAATTCGAACCGACGCATGTTTCGAACGACAAAAATACTCTATTGCATCAACCATTCGACTACTCATCGCAGCCATATAACTTCATTTCAATCTAACCTTTTAAGCAGCGGGATCCCCATTAAGACTGATCACCACGTTTGCACCATATCTTTCCCCAGCCTTGTGATTATTAATGATTTTATTATGCAAGATAAGCATCTCCACCTGGATTTAAACCGATGCATGTTGCGAACGAGAAAGATAATTAATACATCGCGTTAGCCATTTAATAGCAGTTTTTAATTTATTTAGTGGCTTTTATTAATTAACAAAATTACTTGCAGTTTTTGTAATATTTATATATATATATATATATATATATATATATATATATATATATATATATATATATATATATATATATATATATATATATATATATATTAGAGGTGGACCGAATATTCGCATCCGCATCCGCAACTGCGGATATCCGCATCATTTTTCCAATATCCGCATCCGCGAATATCCGCAAATGGATATCCGCAACCGCATCCGCATGCGCGGATAGTTAAAAATTACGTATCATGCAATCGATAAAAACTTTCAAAGGAAAAACTTTGTATTGAATGCAGAACCTCTTTCTGAGCGCCATACAGGCGACTATCTTGAAACTGTATTTGAAAAGATGCTGACAAAATGGAAGATTTCATTAAATGAAGTGCACTGCGTAGTCAGGGATTCGGGCACCAAATATAAAAAAAAGCACTTTCTCTGGCAAGAGTGAAAAATGTAGATTGCTTTGCACACCAAACTCAGATAGTAGTTAAAAAATTCCATTATGAGTCAAAAATGTGTATCCGATTTAATAACCAAATTTAGGTTAATTGCTACGCATTTCAATCACTCCGTTGTAGCCCAAAATGAGCTGAAGAAAATACAAACAAGATTAAATGTTCGTCCACTTTCTGTCATGCAAGATATTCAAATACGATGGAATAGTAGTTTGCATATGCTTGAGAGGATGAGCGAAATTAATGAGGCCATTTGCCTTTATGCTTCAAGCATCACAAAATAAAGCCTCTAACAGCTGACGAAAATGACATTTTAAATAATTGTATTAATATCCTTAAACCTTTTGAAGAATTAACAAAGACTATAAGTTCATCTGAATCATGTTTGTCAGATGTGATACCACTTGTTTCAACATTGAAAGTTGTGTTAACAAATGTTATTAAGTCTAAGGAAGTTTCAAGGATGACTGAAACATTAATGAAGGAGATGAACGACAGATTTGAAAACCTGGAAAATGATGATGCTTATACAATTGCAATCCTTTTTAGATCCTAGGTACAAAACAAAATTTTTTGAAACCACTTGTTTCTCAGAATGTTAAAATCAAATTAGGATGCTTATGCGATGAGATGATAGAAACAGCTAAAATAACGCCTTTCAAGAAAAAGCAAAAGCTGTCAGATACAAAAGAAACAAAATCTGTTAGCTTAAGCATTGCTAAATCAATGGAAGATCTTCTAGCTTCCAGCAGAGATGAAGAATCACAGTCAGAAAGTGTCAAAGGATACAATATCGATTATTGAAAATTATCTGAAACTCCCACGTTTGGAGGCAGATAAAGACCAACTGGTTTGGTGGAGAGATAATTGCAAAAGTTTCCTTTTCTTGCTGAGCTGGCAAGGACTTATTTAGCATGTCCTTCAACTAGTGTTGCTAGTGAGCGTCTTTTCAGTGGAGCAGGCCTCATTTACGACGAAAAGCGAGCCAAACTTTCACCTGAAAGAGCCCAAAAGCTTTTATTTCTAAAAAATAACTTACCAATTATTAACTTCAAATGGAATATGTGAAACTGTGAAGTGTGAAGGTAATACTGAATTACTGGCTATATATATATATATATATATATATATATATATATATATATATATATATATATATATATATATATATATATATATATATATATATAACCTTTTTCCAAATGGGTAGAGGTTGGGGAAAGAGGTTGGTGGGGTGTTCAAGAGTTGGGTCCCCGTCCCACACCCTGGTAACATAGATTCTGGATATTATATTTAAAATTCCAAGAATCTATGGCAAAAACTCTTAAAAAATTAAACTATCCGCATCCGCATCCGCATCTGCGGATATCCGCAATTGAATATCCGCAACCGCATCCGCATCCGCATCCGCGGATAGTAAAAAATTACTATCCGGTCCACCTCTAATATATATATATATATATATATATAATATATATATATATATATATATATATATATATATATATATATATATATATATATATATATATATATATATATATATATATATATATATATATATATATATATATATATATATATATATATATATATATATGCTGCAAAAATAATTTAATCTGCCTAATGTATAATAAAAGATACTTTGCACTTTACTTTGAAAAAATTTAATATTGAAAAAAATAAAAACATCAAGAAAACAAAAGCTTTGAATTAGTTTTCAAATTTGATGCATAATAATAATAATAATAATAATAATAATAATAATAATAATAATAATAATAATAATAATAATAATAATAATAATAATAATAATAATAATAATAATGATAATGATAATAATAATAATAATAATAATAATAATAATAATAATAATAATAATAATAATAATAATAATAATAAGCAGCGTCTCTGAAGCAACGCTTAAACCTAGACTTGCGTAAACGTCGTAAGGACGGAATATATACCGTAGATTTATTGTCACCGCACAAAAGTGGAGGAAATTTTTTTTTTTTGGAAAAAAATGGACGGAATAATAATAATAATAATAATAATAATAATAATAATAATAATAATAATAATAATAATAATAATAATAATAATAATAATAATAATAATAATAATAATATAGTCTCATGAGATGCGCAAATGACAGAGGCCTACTAATTTCCACCAGAGTTCGAGAAATATCGGAATCGTAGTCAAGTTAAAAACCGACATTCCCTGATACATGGCGTTTGAATGAGTGCAAGTCAAAAGAAGTGTGTGCCAGATTTTGCCATTAAACTATATTGAACTGGGGTCACGAAGTTGGACAGAGAGAGTATGAGACTGCATAGAAAGGAGTGTCGCACGACCCCTTTCAGTGGAGGAGTAATTTGAAATTTGATCCATCATCATCAACATTAAGTGTTCCACCAGCCATCTTGTATTTTCAGATCAACAATAACATATGTTTTATGCATTCGTCTTTAAATTTTCCGAACGTGATGCTCTATGATGACTAACTTAGCAACCCTATTTCTTTAGTAAAATTTTAATCATTTTTATAGAATAAAGTCATTATTTGAACTAACGTATGCATATGCTATGATGTGAGAGATATGAGACTTTTGGGTAAAAATCCGATACTAAAAGACCATCAGATCACATAACATATGCTTGGGCAAAACAAAATACTTTTTATATAAACAATACTTCTCCCCAATTCGTTTTGAAGTAGATCTTATTTGTTTCGTTGTATTACTTTTTAATATATTTATTTTCTACGCATTGCTTTTTAAAATTTTTTTAAATTTCCTTATTGCTTTCCTTTTCGACATTTTACTTTTTAAAAATAATACGTCATTGAAGACGTATTATTTTTTCACATTACTAGTTATTACGCAACACATGATACTTCATTCAATATAATATTTTTCGATGCATTACTTTAAAATTTATTTCGTAATACACTAACCAGAGACCACAGACTGAGATCTAGGAAGGTTCAGGCAGATATACAATGAAAAGTGTACTCAAGTTCGGATCAGAGCGATTACGTTAAATTATATTAATGTTATTTCATCATCATCAATGGTATTAAGTAGCCGTACAAAACCATTATTTCACCACATTATATCAGTATTGCATCATTATAACAATTACATAACATTACATCATTGTTATTTAAGGAACATTTTCCCCTTACGTTACCATTTCATTGCCCTTATATAATATAACATAAGGTCTGTTATGCAACATTACTTCATTTTTATACCATCAAAGTGGTAACGTAACAATTTTAGTTTTTCGCTCCACATGTTACAATCCTGCATACCATTTACTGTTTTCCTTTCTTTCATACTCTGTCTTCCAGTTCTGTATTCCCTTTTCTTTTTCTAATTATTATTATTATTATTTATTTATTTATTTAATTATTTATTTATTTATTTTTGAGGTGGGGAGAGCTAATTTCACAAACAATTGGAGAGCTAATTTCACAAACTATTTATTTTTCATGATATGACTTTTAAAGTAAACTGAAGAAGCTTTATTTTTGCACCTTTTGTCTAAGAAAATATTTTATTTCCTATTGATAGTTTTCAATATATATAACTTTTAAAAAAAATTTGTTTTTATCTAATAGAGATGTTTAAAAAGTTTAATATCTTTCTTTTTAAAATGAAACTTAGACATTATCATTTTACAACAAATATCATTACAACACGTCTATAATACACATTATAATATCACATCATAATGATATTATGTGACTTTACGTAAACATTTTGTTACTTCAAATAAATATTGCATCAGCAATATTCCTTTCACCAATGCTACTACGTAATATATCCTTATGATAGACTCTTTATATCATATCATGTTGGTGTTAAGTTTATTGTATCCTGCTTACCCCACCAATACTATATCCTGGCATTACACAACTCACTTTTTCATACCATGTTAATGTGTTTCAAACAGTAGCAAAACATACTCTTCAGGTATTGTTGTTATATTCATTGTTCTCTAACAATGGTGGTTGCCGTAGCAATCCTCTAACTGCATAAACTTTTACCAAGGACATTAAACATTATTATTACCTCATAGAGTTTCAGTTTGTTAAGTTACTGGAAAACCCAGCTACTATCACTAAATATAAGATAAAGCACTTTATAATCACAATGAGATTTGCGCTATACACCTTAATGTTTATTCTTTAATCTATAAAGGTAATATTCATGAATATATACAAGTTCGTAAAACTATTCACCCTAGAACTCGTATCTCACGAATAATCATCAAGCATACGAGGACAACAACAAAACTATAATTTATTTTTCCTCTGCAAATGGTTCCAAGATATTATGAAACCTTATTTATCTACCCTTACCCATATTGACACTACGTATTTATGACACTATAACATTCATTTGTCCTCATTATCATCTTTAATTACAAGTTGACATGGGAACATTATGACGTCATTGCGTCCCATAATTCATCGTTATCCATCTCGCACATTGCGTATGTTACGACCGAAATATACGGTGTGCCCGTTGTAACCGGGATGTTTGTAACTTTTCGAATTTTTATTTCTCCAGTTTTATATTACTACGTAAATAACTTTTTATAATTATGAAAACCATTTCACTATTTTACAATGTAATTAACTAAAAACGTATTTTTCCATCTACATATCAGTTAAAGGCGGCTACACACATGCGGAGTTCTTCGAACTGTTGAATGTTTGTGATTTGCATTTGTTTTTTTTCCGAATATATCAAATGTATATGTACAGTCGTCAACAGAAGTTCGTTCCTATTAAGCTGGAAATAAATATTTATATAAAATGGAGATCATTTCAGGTTCAGCCAATCACAGTTCAATTAAGCCCCGCTGAATGTTTTTATTTTCTTTTTATTCAAAATAAAGCTTTTATGAAATGATCTCCATTTTATATAAATATTTATTTACAGCCTAATAGGAACGAACTTCTGTTGACGACTGTACACACATTCGTCTATTGAAAGAAATTCGTTTACTTCAAAGTTCGGAGCGGGAATTGTAAATATTTGTATAAAATATGGACGTTGTGTCCACGACAGCAACTTTTGTTGTTTTAGTGTGCGATCAATTACTTAAAAACAAAAAAGAAGGTAGTGAATGATTTCACTAAACAGAACACTGGAAGGCAAATTGGCAAAACATTTCAACGTATTAACATTTCAAATGCTAATATATATATATTTATATATATATATATATATATATATATATATATATATATATATATATATATATATATATATATATATATATATATATATATATATATATATATATATATATATATATATATATATATATATATATATATATATATATATATATATATATATATATATATATATATATATATATATATATATATATATATATATATATATATATATATATATATATATATATATATATATATATATATATATATATATATATATATATATATATATATATATATATATCACCTCTGGTGGGCAAAGGCCAGAGACCTATTAAAATTCCACCAGAGTAAGGGGGGGAAAGTCGGGAACCTGGTTATTTTAAAGGCTGACAGGACTTGATACACGACGTTTGAAGGTGTGTAAGTCATAGGAAGTTGGGAATATAGATGAAGGAAGTGTATTCCACACTTTACCAGTAGGGTACATGTAAGACTGAGCATTTCGGTTAAATCTGGGATCAGAAAGTTGGATAGAAAAAGAATGAGACTGTGTAGAAAGACGAGTCTCACGAGCCTTTCTCAATGGAGGAGGTATGCGACGAGAGAGTTCAGAAGAGCAGTGTCCGTTGTAATAGCGATAGTATAGAAAGAGTGACGCAACAATTCGGCGAGCAGAAAGAGACTGGAAAGAATTAGTGAGAGCAAGAGAGTTGATATATATATATATATATATATATATATATATATATATATATATATATATATATATATATATATATATATATATATATATATATATATATATATATATATATAATATAATATATAATATAATATATATATATATATTATATATATATATATATATATATATATATATATATATATATATATATATATATATATATAATATATATATATATATATATATATATATATATATATATATATATATATATATATATATATATATATATATATATATATATATATATATATATATATATATATATATATATATATATATATATATATATATATATATATATATATATATATATATATATATATATATATAATAATAATAATAATAATATAATAATAATAATAATAATAGGTACGCATATGTACAAATTTACTTTTAATTACAACGACGAAGTACCAATGAATGCGTGTACAGGAACAAATTCTAAAACATTCGCTTCTTTTATGTATGTCAATTTACAGACAAGCGATGGAAAAGATTTGAGCAATTGGCAAACCAAGCAACCAAGCCAATGAAGAAACATTTGCCAAAGGTGTCCCATCCACACATGCGTTGTTGGGTCAAGGATTCGACGAATTCTGCATGTGTGTAGCTGATTTAATGAGCAGACTTTTATGTAATATTCTGTATCATTATTTCATTTATTTGTATGGTTTTCTAACCCATTTATATTCTTAAACAGATTCTTTTTGTCTTGTAATGCAGTTCACACCCTTCTTAGTCTACCTGTAGGGTTCTTCATCCCCCAGGAAGGACTTGCATCCTGTTAGTGGGTTCTTTCGAGGAAGATCCTTGGGCCTCACGGGTTCAGGGCGGATACCGCTGGCTGGGCCAGGCCTATCGAGGATGCTGGATATTATTTCCCATCAGTGACCAGAGCATTTCACTAATGTACTCGTTTAACGACTGAGTCATTCGGAGCTAACTGCAAAGAATAACAGCTCCCATTTCCTGCCCCGACCAGGCCTCGGACCCTGGTACTCTTCGCTTACTAGGCGAGTGCTCTGCCACTGAGCTAACGGAGCCGTATATATATATATATAATATATATATATATATATATATATATATATATATATATATATATATATATATATATATATATATATATATAATATATATATATATATATATATATATATATATATAGATAGATAGATAGATAGATAGATAGATAGATAGATAGATAGATAGATAGATAGATAGATAGAGAGAGAGAGAGAGAGAGAGAGAGAGAGAGAGAGAGAGAGAGAGAGAGAGAGAGAGAAGAGAGAGAGAGAGAGAGAGAGAGAGAGAGAGAGAGAGAGAGAGAGAGAGAGAGAGAGAGAGAGAGAGAGAGAGAGAGAGAGAGAGA
>SEYY01004218.1:25000-30000 GCA_009176605.1 Armadillidium nasatum
TATATTTATATATTATTTATATATGTATATATTTATATATTTATGTGCTGTTCTGCATTTTCAAAAATAATTTTTGACGTTTTTGAAAGAATTGGTGTTAATATTGGTGTTATCTGTGACGGTTTCAAAAATAATATTAATTTGCTCGTATCATGTGAGGATTTGACGCAAATCACATGAATGTATTTAACATGAAATATGTTTGAGAACAATAATAAAGTTAGGTTGTTATATGACTGGAACATTGATTGTAGCATAGTACTACATTTCTTTTCAGTAGGTTATAAAACGTATGGTATATATCGTGATTTCTCTCTAAAAAATACAACATACTGTTTACATTATTAATAAACTTACCAATTAGGACCGAAATTTTCGTTTTGTTGTTCTGTGTACACTTGAATCGGCTTTTGATCTCTTTTCCATTTTTAGCATCCAACAATAGTCAGTTATCATATTTGCATTCCATCTGTCTTGATACCTTTGTTCCATATCTTTTATATCTTGATGTAACCTTTCATCTTGCTCCTTGGAAACGGCTTCAATATTTGCAGGAAAATACTCTAAATGCGAATGCAAGAAATATAATTTAATACTTATGTGGCAACCAAGAGCTTTCATTTTTTCGAGCCTGTTTTCTACCAATGTTTTGTAATTTACATCTTTCTTATTCCCGAGGAATCTCTCAATTGCACTTTTTATAACATTCCATGGCTCTAATTCGCATTTTGTCATTGTAGAATCAAGCATTTGGTCCTACTTTGATTTACGGATTTGGGATCCAACAAATTATCCCTCTTAACATTAGCTTTAATAGAGAGGAATTTCTGACACATATACTATAAGCAAGCACTGTCCTTGTAGAATTGCTTCATAATGCCTAATTTAATATGAAGTGGAGGGAGTAATACATTTTGGGATCGATAAGAGGTTCGTGGAGTACGTTTTTGGTACCAGGAGCAATAGTTTTCCGTGGCGGTCACTGTTTCTTTTTCCAGCGAGTTTTTTTCACGACTATCTTTTTCGCATAGAAAACATGAATATTTTGTGTATCCAACCCGAAGTCCTATTTTCATGCTTATGACCTTCAAATCTCCACTCAGAAGCCATCCATAATCATTATATTTGAGTTTCTCCAGCATAAATGCAATACTTTTGAATGTTTCTAATAAGAGTACAGAGTGTGCTACAGGAATTGATGAATGTACATTAACATTATTAAGTAATACACCTTTTAAGCTTCATTTGCTGGAATCTATAAACAGTTTCCATTCTAAGGGCTGATGATTATTTATTTCGAAATATATCATTAGGCTATGAGCATCATTGCAGTACACTAGGTAATCTTCTTACACAAAATACGCAAGTAATTTCTTTTGCGATGTCTATACAATGCAAATGTTGCTTCTGGTGATAACATGTTTCTTTTCAACTACGAGTCAAGAATTTCAGCTTTGTCTTTTGACAAATACAAATCGCGCACCAAATCATTTAGCTCATTCTGGTTGAATGTTGAAGAGCTACTGTCATCTTCCTCGAAAGCATAATCATCATTTCCATCACTACTTTCATCTAAAATTGGTTCATCGTGTAAATCTTACTCTGTCTCTAGTAACGAGGGTGGAGACGGAACAGGTAGTGATTCACAAGGAAGTATAGGTCATGTTGCGGAGGATAGATTGGGATATAATATATTTTTCATATTATTTACATTATATCAAAGTACGTTTGTCAAATAGAAAGAAGAGTCATCGTAGTGGTACTTGTGTTCTCTCCAAACCATTAGAATAGCAAAGGGCATGGAGGGTTACTTATCATAGCTCCAGAGTCTTAACTCCTGAACAAACGTTTGGCATACTGTATGAGGTGCTCATGTTTCATCTTGACCAACTAACTGCCCACCAAAATACACATTGTATAAACGCTTAACAAAGTCTGTAATAGTTTGTCTATGTTTTACAACGTTGTAACTTTCACAAATATAATAATATATCTGTATCTTTTATATATGAACGCGATACCATGTTTTATACTAGTACCAAATAAAAATAGTACCAAACGACGATAAAGCTTCAACAGACGCTATAGAACCGAGTTTTTCATCAACTCAAGCAAAGAAATATGCGAACTATGATATCTCCATGGTAACGAAGAATGAATGTAAGCGCACGTAAGCTTAGCATTTTTATTAAATGGTTTTTAATATATAATTCTTCATTGCACAAAAATTATACGTGATAGAAAAAAAAGCGATAACAGATTTGGAATTAGCGTCGAAAATATATCTAAAAAACGCTATAACGTATCCAATCATAAAAATTTCATTGCTGACCTGAGATTATATATATATATATATATAATAATATATATATTATATATATATATATATATATATATATATATATATATAATATATATATATATATATATATATATATATATATTATATATATATAATTACTAGATATACACAACTTTTTATATAGGCTCTTCCCTTCTTCTATCCAGCTCTCTGACCTCAGGGTTAACCGCTATGCTCAATCTCGTATGAATTCCTCTGGTAAAGTCTGAAGCACATCTTTTCATCTACATTTCAAACATCCTTTGACTTTCACATATTCAAACTCCTTGTATCAGGACATTTTGGTCTTTAATTTGGCCCTGGTTTATTGATTCACCCTCATATATATATATATATATATATAATATATATATAATATATATATATACTATATATATATAATATATATATATATAATATAATACGGGTGTACAGGATAATATTACTTTTTGAAGTGGAAGGATTGAATGAAAATATTTGAAATTTATGCTGCAAGATATCTTTTGATAAGAAATATATGCTTTATGATGAGAGACATTCATAAGTATAAGTGGGTGAAGGGGTGAATGGGAAGAAGGTGCTGTTAGATTATATGTGCACGAATTGGAAAGGAGGGCCAGGTTGTTTTATACGTTCATGTACTGAAGGAAGCTGAGATGGGTATCTCGGACCATTACTTAGTAGTGGCAAGAGTAAAAGTTAAAGGGCGATAGGAATAAGTAAGCGATAGAAATAGTGAGGCTGATGGAGGTTGTGCGGGTTGAAAGATTAGAAGACGATAAGAAGAGAGGCTAGTACATAAGAATTTTAAGAGAGAAATGTGGGAATGTAAAGGGGGTGAGGCAGAGAGGGTGGAGGATGAGGGGAGAAAACTAAAGGGAGCGTTAGTGGAGCTTGCGAGAATGTGTGTGGGTATAAAAAGGGAGTCAGTAATTTGGTGAAGGGAAGAAGGAGGAATTGAGGGGTAAAGAAGAAGGAGAATAGAAGGAAATAAAGGCAAGAATATACGAGAGTGTGTTTCTTCCATCGGTAATGTGTAGATGTGAAACATGAATGGAAAGATTGTATGTATTTGAAAAGAAGGGAATGAGGGTGATATGTAGTGTAAGGAGGCTGGTTGGGATTATGAGGATAAAAATAAAGGAGATGTGTGGATGGAGAAGGGGAATAACGGGAAGAGCGAAGAAGGGTGTATTAAGGTTGGTCATATGTGTAAGATTAATTTAAGATAGGACGATGGCTAGAGGAGTGAGATCTTTGATGGGGTAGTGAAATGAAAGGGAAATACAATGTAGAAATAAATGGATCTGGTAAAGGAGATTCCGGGGGAAGAGGTATGAATGTGGATAAAGGTAGAAGAGTTTAGGAGAGAGAGTGAGATGGAGAGCCGTGGAAATTAGTTCGAGGATGGTGTGTGTGGGATGTGTGTGCGAGGGAATTCTGGCAGGCATCACTCCAAGAGAGTGTGGGGAAAATTTAATATATATATATATATATATATATATATATATATATTTTTATATATATTTATTATATATATATATATATATATTTATATATATATATATATTATATATATATTATATATATATATATATATAATATAATTAATTTATAAAAAAAAAAAAATTATTTTATATATATATATATATATTTTTTTTTTTTATTTTATATTACCTCTGGTGGCAAGGCCAGAGGCCTACCAAATTTCCACCAGAGTCAGGGGGAAAGTGGAACATGGTCAATTAAAGGCCGACGTGACCTTTAACTACGTTTGAAGGTGTTTAAGTCAAAGAAGTTGAAAAAATAAAGGAGTGTGTTAAAGATTTTAAATAGACATAGTAGTGGTAAGTCTGAGGTAGGAGTCGGACAGAGAAAGATGAAACTGTGAGAAAGTCGAGTCGCACGAACCCTCTCAGTGGAGGAGAGTATGCGTAAGCGATGAGTTTCAGAAGAGAATGTCCATTATAATAATGATATATAGATGAGTGAGCTCATTCAAATTCGCGGGCAGAAAGAGATTTTAAGGAGTTATAAGAGCAGGAGAGTTGATTAGACGAAATGCCCTAAACTAAACCTTCTCTAGGAGGTTTATGTGTGGAACACCCCAGATGTGCGAAGCATACCATACAGGGGCGACAACACCCTATAAAGAGTAAGCAATGGGGTGGAGTGAAGAAATACTGAAGGCGCCTCAGAACACCTAAACTCTTAGAAGCTAGTTTAGGAAATGAGAGGTAATGTGATTTTTCAAGAAAGATCACGAGAAAAAAAACCACCGAGAATATTAGAAAGATTGAAGGTTTGTGTTGTGTTTATTCGAAGAAGATATCATAGTGTGTGGAGATTGTAGTTGATGAGATGGAGGATTGAGTTGTGGCATTGAAAACAACCATTTCTCTCTTCCCCAATTAAAATTATGAGATAGATCAGAGGTCAGGTGCTCCAAGGCAACCAAAGGGCAACGGAGTGAACGGGATGGTCTAGCTCACCCTATCACACCGCGGGTTAAGCCCAGTGGGGGGTACTTTATTGTTTCGGACGGCGCTACGTCCTCCTTCTTTCGCTACGTCCTCCCCCTATATTATTCTATATATATATATTATATATATATATATATTATATTAATAATATTAATTATATATTTATATACATATAT
>SEYY01004218.1:35000-45000 GCA_009176605.1 Armadillidium nasatum
TTCCTGGAGAGGTTTTGGAAAAGTTAACAAAAAATGTAAGTATTAGAACAGGCTTATATTATTCTTGTTTATCATATATATATATATATATATATATATATATATATATATATATATATATATATATATATATATATATATATATATATATATATATATATATATATATATATATATATTTAAGAACGAAGAGTTCAAAGTAAGGATTTTATGATTTTAAAAACTTAAATTTACTCGCGATAGAAAATCATGCACAATTTGATGATTTAGTATAGGAAATCACTGACATTCCGATTATTTACACCAGGGTGTTTCAACCGGTGCTTCTGGGAACCGTACCACACTTGCACGTATAGCTGTGGTAATAAAAAAAATGTTTGAAGCTCCTCAAATTTTTAAAAAAAATTATTTTAGATTTATTTAAAATTTATTTTTTTTTTAAATAATCCTAGTAGAAAAAGCAGTATATTACTCCTTATTGGGCTGAGGGAGGGATTTGAAGAAAATTAAATGGGTATGTTAATGTGCTTTTGTAAAGTAATAAGGTATCATGTTTGCTTAGTTTTTTTTTAGATTAAATTAAATTTATTGGAGTTCTTAATAATTAAAAATATTTGTTTTAAACCTTTCAGTTGACAGGTAATAATGTCAATAATTTATTTTTTATTTCATCTTATTTGTCCATTTGACTTTTTAATAGTAGCTTACTGGGGCTCCAGAAATATTTTTCGTTATAGGTGTTCAAATGAAAGGATAACAAGCACTGATCTAAAGTAAAGCCTATCATTTGCATTTTAGAGTTTGAAATTACTTGTCCAACCATGAGGGTGTGCTATGAATTACTGTACCAATGTATGTAATTTGTAATGGGTTTCTTTCGTATTCATTGCAAGCTGGGCTAGAATTTGGATATTAAGGTTGTTTTAATTAAATTATTTTAGGCAATGCGAAATAACAAAAGAAAGACAATTGCAAATTTTTCTTAGAAATACAAAACTTTGGAAATAGTTTTCGTGTTTTCAGATAAACAAAAACAAAAAAAAATATACATATAAAAACACATTTTATTTACTGATTTCTTATAATGTAAACTTAACATAAAGTAGACTATAAGATTTATTATCTTTATTCAGGATCTTCACTTATCAAGACGGATTGGCTGCGAAGAACTCCTAGCATTTATTGAATGGACGCCTGATTTAAGAGAACTTTTGATTAATTTGGATACTCTTTTGTCTCTTTTGAATTCATTCAAGGATGATTCTAATTTTGGAGTGGCCACAATAAGTTTAAGAGTAATTGCCGTTCTATTGACAAGACTTACAGTTGAAGAAATAAATTACTATTTACGTCCAATTATCCATTCTTCCACTTTACTATTTTGTGATGAAAGGTTTGTAGTGAGATCCGAGGCTAACAAAACTTTGAATGGTATTTGGCAAAAGGCTTCCCCTAGGAAAGTTTCTGTTCTTTTATCTGAAATGTTTAAACACAAAAGCAGTAAAGTAAGAGAATCTTCTATAAACCTGATAACATCAGCATTACTTACCTTTCCAAGAACATCGTTTGATTTTGCTATTCTCAGTAGAGATGTTATTCCAAAATTAGCAGATCCTAGAAGAAGGGTGAGACAAGCGGCCATGGAATGTGTAGCAACATTAGCACAAGTGTTAGGATCTCAAAACACAAAAATTCTTATGAGTGAAATCATGGATTTAGAGGTATGTTGCAAAAAAAATATACTTGTATACTAAAAGAATAGTTTTTAAAATAAAAAGGACCATTTTTGTATCTCCCATTCATGGTGGTTATATTAGAAACAATTCTGTTTAATAATAAAAAAAATCATACTTAGTAATAAGAGATTTTTTATTTATTTATATTCATATGCGAAGAAGAGTTAAATGTAATCATTTTACCAAACAAAAATATCATGCTAGATTTTTACTTTCATTTTAATACTTACATTATATTGTTAAGAGTACGGTATCAGAAATACAGAAATAACGCTTGTAATTATCACACTAACAGGAAACAGAGGCGGGAAGTGGTGTAACTTGTGCTGTCAAAGCTCGACTCTCAAGACGAAAACTTCCACGTCTGACGTCAGATGGATTATTAGAATATTGGCTTCCAGTTTTTAATTTGGCTAAGAAGAATTATTCAGGAATGTTATTTGGTAAGTATGTAAAATTAATTTTTTTTTTTTTTTTTGGAGAAAAGAAACATTTTAGGTGAATGTAAATTTATCTAATGAGACTGGGAAAGGATTTTTACAGTGAGAGTTTTAAATAATATTTATTTTTTTATCTCTTTTTTTTTTTTTATTGTTTCAAACATTTAAAATTCTTCTTTCATTCATTTTTATTTTATTTCAATTTTAATCTTAATAATAATTTTATTGGATCGTTTGTATTTTTAAATTTACATTCTAGCACAAATCTTGCCAAGAAAGGCTTACAGTAATAATAATAATAATAATAATAATAATAATAATAATAATAATATAATAATAATAATAATAATAATAATAATAATAATAATAAATAATAATAATAATAATAATAATAATAAAATAATAATAATAATAATATAATATATAATAATAATAATAATAATAATAATAATAATAATAATAATAATAATAATAATAATATAATATAATAATAATAATATAATAATAATAATAATAATAATAATAATAATAATAATAATAATAATAATTCTAAAAAAAATTCTAAAAATATTTTAAAGTGTTTCTAGGAAAGCTTCTTTCATTCGTAGAATTCTTAAACAGCAAAAATTTAACATTAAAATATTGAACAATCTTTTAGTCTTTTAAAGTAAATATGATTTAAGAAACAACTCCAATCAATATAAAACCAGCCTAGCCATCATATATATATATATATATATATATATATATATATATTATATATATATATATATATATATATATATATATATATATATATATATATATATATATATATATATATATATATATATATATATATATATATATATATATATATATACTCGTGTGTGTTTATGTGTGTGTGCGTGTGTAGTTCTCTGCACCAGAGAACTTGCTGTTATGAGGAAAAGGTCTGATTTACGCTGTATATTTTCAACAAAGTTTGTAGGAATTAAGATTTTATTGTATTGTTTATAAAGGGATTTTTAAGAACACGGAATTGGAAGGCGCTCGATTGCTCTTGAGTCTTCTAGGAATAATTATTGTAAGGATATTTTAATCTAATAATTATCTATTATTTTCAATGTGTTTTTCTAATATTTTTATTCATTTTCCTCCAAAGGCAAAATTTATTATTTCAATACTATTAGATTTTACGCTTAAAAATGTTATTAAAAATGCAGGAGAGATTCTTTATAGTTCATTATGATCTTCACTAAATTTATAAGTGACGTAACTGAGATAATTTTTGTTATTGCTTATATTATTATTGAGAAAACTCCTTTTCCCAAAAGGAGAAAGTAAAGTCTTACAAATTAATTTCGAAAGCACATTAGCAATTAGGAATTTTACACCGAATACACTATACCCGTACAAAACAAGACTAAAATGAATCATTTTCAGAAGGTTATAAAAGATATAAAAAAAAAGATATAAATCATGAGTTATACTAATTAAAGCAAAATGAAATTACAATCGCATAATCAGAATATCATAAAAGGCTTAGGGTAATGTAATTAAAGAATGATTTATCAATTTATCATAACAACCTAACTTTAACTGCTCTGAGTCAAAACATAAAAGCATGGCATATCTATTAAATTTTTTTTTTCTTTTGAGTATGTTAATGTAAATGATTTAATAATAGTGTAAAAGAAAATATCAGAATAATAACATAAAATCAACAATCTTCTTTAATTTCTTTTAGCAAATTTAAGAGCTTGTTTATCCTGCAAATAAAACAAATTCTGTACACTCACACACACACGCATATATATATATATATATATATATATATATATATATATATATATATATATATATATATATATATATATATATATATATATATATATATATATATATATATATATATTATATTCAGGTGCAGACGTAGAATGGATAATGGAAGGAACAGGATCTTTCTCATTGGGATCTGTTTGTGAACCTTCCGTAAGCTGTCTTAATTCATCTCTTCATAGCTTAGAATTTGGTCTACAAGAGTTCGGCTCACGTGACCTGAATTCGTCTTTTCATCAATCTTTGCTTCAATCAGAATTGCGAAGGTACAGTTCCATATATGCTATAATACTTATTTTAATTTGTAGTAATCTAATGTAATCTTATATAGTGTGGAGAAAAATTAGGCAGAGATTTAAGACTGCTTGAATCCTATTTTTCGTTTAATTAAGTAAATTGTGCGCTACGTGGCATTTATAGTAAAAAATCGAACTCATCTAGTACAGGTTTAGGCTTCGGTTCCTAGAAGAGAAAAATTCTCTAGCGAAATTCCCGCCTCAGAAAAAAGAAAAAAAAAAAAAAAAGAGTTGTGAATTTAAAAAAAAAAAAAATAGTAAAATATCCAATTTTCGACGTTGAGAAAATGAAAATTACAAACGTCCAAATCCATTTTTATTCATTTTTATTCTGTCTATCTCATTGTTCTCACTACAAATTTTGGATCTTTTTACTTGGCCTACATTAAATGTTCAAATTGCCATAATAGTTTGCACTTTTGGATTATAAGAATGGATAATATGTTTAACTTTTCCGTTTGTATGATTTACCTTCAGACAAATTTGTACATATTTCTTACCTGCTCACTTATAAACACTTTCCGAAGAAGTACGACAACTTGGTATTCATTTACTCTCCCTGATGATCTGAGAGATGAATCCAACATACCAGATATTTCCTTAACTTCTCCCTATACTACTAACCTCTCTTCTCCTCTGTGGCCCTCCAACTACCTCCTTATTTTTGTATTGTGTTCTATTTTATCAAATAATTTACAGGGGGCAGCTCCAGCTTTATGCGATGCATTTTCCTTTATGGTGATATAAAATAGTCAAATCTTCAATTCTACGATTATTTCTCTAATTTCCTTTGGAAATATTTCTGCCTTGGTGATTGTCTGTGATATGAAAGCGTACATTTAATTTTTTCCTATTTAAGTCAATCTAATAAATTTCGGTATAATGGCGCTGCTGTTCTCATGTTAAAAATTAATATCGTCTTCAAAACCCTGAAATTGGTGTTGATTATGTTCCCCTCCCGATTCGTACGAAATGTATTTATCGCAGCATCTAAACCTCTAAACTGAGTAGAATATTCGAATATCTTTTCGGTCAAAATTTTTCTCGTTCATTCTTACAGCCATGCTAAAATACTTTAACTTTGAGTCTCCTTCTTTCTCTCCATTTTTTCTCACAGCTTCACAGTTGTCAACTTTATACTAAAATTGAATCTCCGATTCTAACTACAATTTAAAGTATTCAACTCAAATTAGTCACTAATAATATTGTAAATTGTTTTTAAGACTTGATTTTTTGCTATCTCCAACATTGACATTTCCTCACTTGACCTCCTAAAAATATCTCATTTTCTAACTTCTTTTGAGAGTGCAATGAACTGAACTTGATAACGATCGTGTTTTCTCATCTTTGGTCTTTTTTCATTAGATGTCATATAACATGCTTCTCTCTCTCTCTCTCTCTCTCTCTCTCTCTCTCTCTCTCTCTCTATATATATATATATATATATATATATATATATATATATATATATATATATATATATATATATATATATATATATATATATATATATATATATATATATATATATATATGTATGTATGTATATATGGACTAACATTGAACTGTAGTTTTTACTAACTTCTACGAAGAAAAAGTTTTCTAAGGATGAGTGTGCTAACATGAATCATTTAAAAATTGCAGTGAACTGAATTTCTTACCAAACCAAGAACAGAAACGTTTTACTGTACGAATTCATTGCGTGAATAGACCTATCGTTGGTAACTATAGAGAGAATTTCTTACAAAGGATACATATTAATTAATCTGTTTGTGAAGCTTGATAATGTATACCTTTGTGGAGGTCTTTATAAATATTATTTGTATATACGTTGTATTATAGATTTTTGTCATGAGAGCCAACGAATTTAAATCAGTGGCACTTATTGTACGTAACTAGAAACTAAAAAATATCATTGGTATCGTTTTTACCTCCATGATTTCCGCTCGCAGTAATGGTGTCCCATTGTATGGAGTACTAAACGGAAGAAATGGCTGAAATACATTTTATATATGGCCGAGCAAACATAATTCGAATTTAGCTCTTTAACTGCATTCTAAAACTAACTGAAATTGAAGATTTCTTTTGAAGGAAACTATTGCGGCAATATACCAGTATCCCTTGGAACAAAGTATCTTCCAGCACTGAACTGCCTGAACTGACTTTGATGCTACAAGAATCAGATAAACACCAGATGTAGATCGTAAATGTCGTTAATGAACATGTTACCCAAAACGTTTTTAATTTCGTATTTAACTCTAAGGAGAATTCCATCCCTGTTTCATATTCGTAGAATGCAGATTCTCACTGATGTTGATTTTAGTTAAACTACGAAACGCTTCTGCCAATAGTTTCTACCTACGACAGTAGGACAGTCAATTCACATTTTTTGATGTATTTAGATTACGTTGAAGTTTTCGAGAAATTTGATTAAGAGAATAACCACAATGAGCATCTTGGGCCAACAGGAATCTTCACCATGGTAATATAAAGTTTCAACATCAACATGTAATATATAAGACTATATCGCTGTTGATCATCTGATATAACCCAAGTATTGGCCAAATACATTGACAGAACAAAAGTAGATAATGAACTGCCGAAAATAATGAAGAACATTCCACTAGCCATTCTCCGCACTGTTGGTTCAGATGGAGCTCCTCAACATTTTAAATTGACTGGCAAAGAGTATCTAGACGATATCTAGATATCTAGTATCTACCAACCCAACGGGTCTGTTGGGTTGGTAGAGGAGCACTGAATGCGTAACATGTGCGCTTTCCTGATTGCAATTCAATGGAGTTTTTATTTTCAGACATTTAAAATATATTGTGTATACTATAGCAATTCTCACAGTAGACGTTCTCCGCGACCGTATAAACAAAAAATTTAAATCTCTATGCAATAAATCTGGAATTGTGGAGAGTATTCTTCAGTTAATGGTACAACAATGTGAAATTTGCGTTGCTGCTCAAGGACACCATTTTGAGAATCGCCTGTAAATAATATGTAAATATTATTACACTGTTTCGAGTTACGATCCGCATTTTTCGTATGTATTTGCATTACATATGAAAGTTTTGTTAGATAAATCTAATAATTTTACCCTCGACTTGTCGCGATACATTGAATTTGAAATGTGTAAGAGAAAGCAAGAATAAATGAAGGGAAAAAGAGTTTCAGACTAAATCAGTAAAGCGCATGAAGGTAAAATCATAACAATTAAGTTTGGGTTCAGAGAAACGAAGATTCGATTATATAGAAATAAGAGTCATAAGAATCCTCTTCAGAGCGTTTAAGGTAATAGTAATAGTTTAAGTAAAACAATTGAATAATTCGGAGTGTAAAATATTGAAGAGTATTTGCAAGAGTGAGAGAGTAAGGAGAAAAAAAACTTTAGATTTCACACTTAAAAAATAGTTATTTGAATGAACTCACAACTTATAATCAGAACAATGGTATGCGACTCCCTGTGTGTTCCTAGAAAGTTCCCCTCCTAGAATAGGGCACTGCCCGTGAGTTTTAAAATTTTGATTTAAAAAAAGCTTAATTTAGATGGATAGAAGAAGACAATACAATTTAGATTAGGGAGAAATTGAAAATGGCACAAAATAAATATTTTATATAAATATACTTTTTATTAACATAATAAAATTTTGCTTTTTATATTAGAAACTTCATTCGCGACCTCCTTATAGAGACATTAAAATCTTTATGGATGTTTAATAAAGCGAGAACATTCAGTAGTTCCTCTCACATGGAATTTCTAAGATATATGCTTAGCCAGCGAAGATGGAGAAAGATCTTTCACTTCTCGTCATTTTCGACGTTCGCAGCTTTCCAGTATTTAAATTGTTAATGAATTGTTAAATGCTAAAATGTACGGTTTTTTGTACCTTAATTTTTTTTTTATGTGCGGAATTAATTGAAATAATTAAGAAATAGAAATTGAAAAAACCCTTTATTCCTTGTTTGTTCCTCTAAAATGGAATAAATCCACTCTTAGGCATGTCCTTGGTCCTTTATATAGAAAGCAAGTAACTGGGGTGAAATGGGAAAGTCAGTAGGAGCCTCAGAAACCTTTAACCTCCTCGAACTTGTTTTGGAAGAAAATCAAAGTGCCTTAAAAAAAGTCATGTGAAAAATAAACACCAAGAATATAAAAGGTAAAAGAAATTTGTCATGAAAAGTAAATGAGATTTAGTTTAAAGAAGAATCTGCTCAACAGAATGAAATGAAATGAAAGAAGACAATAAAACGGATCAAGCCGATAGTTCATCAACAGTATCTTCTTAACCATCAGAAAGTTTTCGTTCTGAAGCAAAGATTTGAGAAAGAAAGTAAAGGATACAGTATTTAGTTTCTCATTACATTACATACAACTCCTAGGTTTTATTAAATCATAGTTCTCTAAGGTACAATGGAGTTTCAGTTTATCTTATCGTTCACATTCCTAACAGGGAACCCCTCAATTCTTGGGTAGTGTCACTGATTCTATCCCTATATGCTACTTATACTTTTCACTAAATAGTTTAAAATTTGTTCTTCGGAATAACAGACACTATTTTCTGTGAGAATCATTCAGTAATTAATTGTCATTCTGATTGCTACTTCTTTCATTCATTCAAATTCTTTGACAAAAATTAATACTAACTTTTCTCTATTGTTCTCTCCTCAGCCTCTACTTTCCTTTTACAGCTCAAGAGTTCTCTTCGCTTCAAAGAAATTGTGCTTTTTAGTAGGATATTTTACTTTCACTGACTATTAGTTCAATTTGAATTTATCCGAACAAAAGACAAAAAGAAAATGTTCTCGGAGTAGACATTTTAATTAAAAAATGTTATATGAATAAGACGTTAGTTTATATATATATATATATATATATATATATATATATATATATATATATATATATATATATATATATATATATATATATATATATATATATATATATATATATATATATATATATATATATATATATATATCCAAAAAAATATTTCATTCATTATAAATTTAGTGCAACATAATTACCTTGAATATGGAATTACCAGCACATAAGTTAGTAAAATCTTTAAAAAGAATAATTAAAATGGATGCAACGTTATGTTCTGAGGTAAAGCTTATTAAAAATGAAAAAATTTCTACGAGAATTTTAATGATTGTAATAAATTAGTTCTTTCTTCTTTATTTAGGGTAATATTTGCGACTATTATATATTTAAGATTTTTTAATGAAAAAATTCTGTGACCATCTTGAAGCATTCGGTGAAGCACCCGAAGGCCATCGGCCATTTACTTTTTATTTCTATGCACTTTCCATTAGGATGAAGTAGTTTTTTTTTTTCAAAAAAGGAAAAAAATGAAGTGAATTTTCTTTTTCATGATTATCTTTCCCTTGTTCCATTGAGTACCAGACAATTCTCTTCGAATTGTATGAGAAATCTTAATTTAAATAACTATTAAAGGCTCGTAAGTGAATATCAAGCTTTTTATTATTTTTTTTTTAAATGTTTTTCTTCGTGCGTGTGTTTGTGAGTTTGCGTAGAATTAAATGTTAATTATGTGATTTATAAAGAAATTTGAATTTTATTTCTAAGTTACGAGCAATTTTGGAAGGAAAATTAACCCAGCTATTTTATTACCTTTAAAATCGACAAATAATTAGCCTGAATTGTAAATATAAATAGTTAATTGAACTTAAA
>SEYY01004218.1:55000-82500 GCA_009176605.1 Armadillidium nasatum
ATATTTGATCTTTTCTTAACTTTCATTCCCTTTCTTTTCACTATTTAACACTTGCCACCTCTGAGTTACTTCGATTACGTTCTTATATCTGTATCCTGTTCTGTTTCTTCGTCTTCCTTTGAAACTACCACGGCCTTTGACGAGGACACTTTGATGATGATAACTGGTCAAATATGGGGTCATGCTTCTTTGGTATCCTACAGAACCAGGGGTCGTTCTCTCTTGCATGGAGGTATACATTTAATTTAATTTACTGGCAACTAAAGCTGTAAAATTTGGTTTAGATTTTTCTCGTGGTAAGTTCATTTCTCTATAAAATGCAGCAATTTTTCTAATTTCTCTACCTTGAACTCTTCCTCTTGTTGAGGACAGTACTGCTGTCTTACCTTCGGTTAAAGCAGAATTCTCCGCTCAAACTCCTGCTTCTAATTCCACTGCAAACTATTCCGGAGTTATTATATCTTCTCATCTTCTTCCAACTCAACTCTCTCGGAGCTTAACACTAAGAATGCGTACAATATTGACTATATTCTTCCTGTGGTTCTCAAAACTTAAATATTCCAAAGATAAGTAACTGGACAAAAGTCTTCTAAAGCAATCTTCCTTTTCTATTATTTCTTCATTATCTTACTTCTCTAACATTACCATCATTATAGTGTTGCAGTTGCAGAAAGACTGGGATATTCTTGAGCGCTCTGTTCCCAAACTGGTGATGTGAAAATGTTTTTTGGGAGACAGTAAATGGAAGGCAAGAAATTTTATTTGCTGTCTTCGGTCAAAGAGCAAAAATACTGAGTTAACTTATTTAAAACATGTAAACCAGTTTAAGCACCAAATATATATATATATATATATATATATATATATATATATATATATATATATATATATATATATATATATATATATATATATATATATATATATATATATATATAATATATTATATACGGGGGAGGGAAGTAGCGCTACGCTTGAGATTACCCCCCCATTGAGTATACGGGATGTTAAGGGTACTTTCCATCTCATCCTGGTGCCCAATGGTACGCTCCTTTTTGCGCTCATGTACACATCCTTCTACACGGAGTAGGCTCTCCGTTTAAACACAATAAACATATTTCATTCACACATGCCTTAAGAAGAAAAAAACTAATTATGGCGTCGACTTTGGTAGCCTCGGAGAATCCAAGAGGGGAGGATTCCAAAGATAGCCCCTCATCCACCCTTTCCTCTATCACCACTTGGGAGTTGGTGGCCTCCGGTAATGGGGTTGGTGCCACCAGGAATTTGCAGCCGGCTGTTCCGGATGCACGGTCTATTTTTTCATTAATTTCTGCAACATTCGCGGTCTTCATTCCAATTTCCACTTTGTTGAACATCACCTCTCTTCTTCTAGACCTCACCTCTTATTCTTGACCGAAACTCAGATGTTTGAGCCTTCTGATAGCAAACCCTATTCTGTTTCCTCCTACTGTCTCTATCCTCAATTTTCAGCCAAAGGCGGATGTTGCGCATACGTGCGAAACGATGTTGTTTGTTCTCGTGCCTCTAATTTGGAGTCTTCCGAATTTTCCACCTTATGGCTTAGGCTCTCTTGACATTCTACGACTAAATTCATTTGTTCTGTTTATTTATCTCCTAATTCTACTGACTATCCTAAATTCTTTGACTATCTAAACTCCAAAATAGAGCACATTCTCTCTTCTTCTCCTTTCTATGAATTCATCATATTAGGCGATTTCAATGTTCCCCACCGCCAATGGGTTTCTTTTAGTTCTCATGATACAGCTGGTGAACGTGCCTATCCAAAACGACCTTGAGCAGTTAGTGAAGCTCCCTACTCGTATCCCTGATCGTCTTGAAGATGAACAAAACATTCTAGACCTTTTTCTAACTTCTAATCCTTCTCCTTATACCGTTAAGCTCTCTCCTCCTCTGGGGTCCTCCGATCATTTTCATATCTCTGTATCCTCTCCTATCTCTTCAAGTCTTCCGCAAGAAAGACTCCCCTCTGTTGAAAGGAAACGTCTGTGGCATTTCGGTGCGGCAAGCTGGTCGAACTTGCTGTAGTACTTCTTTGATTTCCCGTGGAATGATTATTGGGATTATTGATAATGGGAGGGGTCCCTCGGAGCATGCTGAACGCATAACCGAGGTGATTCTCTCCGGCATGGAGGCGTACATTCCATTTTTTTCCCTTCTACTAAACCCAACAAACCTTGGTTTAACTCTACTTGTTCTCACGCTGTCTTCAAAGATTACCGTCACCTTCAAACCCCAGAAACTCACGCAACTTATATTTCATTCCGGAATCGTGAAAAATCTATGCTTCGTAACACCAAAAACTTTTTTCTCCGTTAAAAATGCAATAATCTTTCTGGTTCCTCTTAATCACGCTCTCTCTGGCATTTTGCAAAAAATGTCAACTCTAACTTTGCTTCTTCCTCTTTCCCACCTTTAGTATCTTCCGACGGCACAACTGCCGTTTTACCTTCTTCTAAAGCTGAACTCTTCGCTCAAACCTTTACCTCTAATTCTACCTTAGACGATTCCGGAGCTATTACTCCTTCTTCAATTCCCTCCAACTCGTTTATGCCTAAAATAATAATTTCTTCTAAAGGCGTTATTTCTGCTCTCTCTGAGCTTAATACTAAGAAGGCGTATGGTCCTGATTTTATTCCTAATGTGGCTCTCAAAACTTGAGCTTCCGAGCCTGCACCCTGGCTTGGTAAACTATTTCACCTTTGAAATTCTACTTCAACCTTCCTTTCTTGCTGGAAACGTGCGCTCATGCAGTCTGTGCCGAAGAATGGATCCCTCTCAACCCTCCAACTACCGTCCCATTTCTTTGACCTCCGTTCTCTCTAAAGTTTTCGAATATATCCTTAACAGGAAGATTTGGAAACATCTCAATTCTTCTAATCTTATATCTGATCGCCAGTATAGGTTTCGTAAAAAACACTCTACCGGTGATCTTCTTTCCCTTCTCTCTGACTCTTGGTCCTCGTTCTTCGGCATTTCGGTGAATCCTTTGCTGTCGCGCTAGACATATTGAAAGCCTTCGATAGGGTCTGGCACAAAACTTTGATTTCCAAACTCCCCTCTTTCGGTTTATATCGTTCTCTCTGTAATTTTCTCTCTAATTTCCTTTCCGGTCGTTCTATAGCTGCTGTTGTAGACGGCTACCATTCTTCTTTTAAGCCTATTAACAGTGGTGTTTCTCAGGGTTCTGTTCTATCCCCAACACTTTTTCTTCCTTTCATTAATGATCTTCTTTCTATTACTTCATCTCCAATCCACTCCAATGCTGATGATTCCACACTTCATTACCCCTTTCAGTTTGAAAGACGTCCATTCCAACAGCAGTTATTAAACTAGAGAAGAGTAGCCTTGGAACAACTTACCTCTGATCTTTCACGTATTTCAAATTGGGGCAGAGAAAACATGGTTGTTTTCAATGCCTCAAAAACTCAGTTCCTCCATCTCTCTACTCGACACAATCTTCCACACAACTATGATATCTTCTTTGAAAACACACAACTTAAACCTTCATCTGTTCTTAATATTCTTGATGTTTCTTTTTCTCGTGATCTTTCTTGGAAAGATCATAATATCATTTCTCTCTCTAAACAAGCTTCTAAGAGGTTGGGTGTTCTGAGGCGCGTTCAGAATTACTTCACGCCGCCCAGTTGCTTGCTCTCTATAGGAGTGTTGTTCGTCCCTGTATGGAGTATGCTTCACACATCTGGGGTGGTTCCACTCATACAGTTCTCCTTGAGAAGGTGGAGTCTAGGGCATTTCGTCTCGTCAACTCTCCTGTTCTCACTAACTCTCTCCAATCTCTTTCTGCCCGTCGAATTGTTGCGTCAATCTCTCTATGCTATCGCTATTACAACGGACACTGCTCTTATGAACTCTCTTCGTCGCATACCTCCTCCATTGAGAAGAGCCCGGGCGACACGACTTTCTACACAGTCTCATCCTTTCTCTGTCCAACTCTCCGACCCCAGACTTAACCGCTATGCTCAATCTTACATATACTCTACTGGTAAAGTCTGGAACACACTCCCTTTATCTGTTTTCCCAACTTCCTTTGACTTGCATACTTCCAAACGCCGTGTATCTGGACACGTCTGCCACCATCGATCAAAATAGTGTTTTTCCAACTCCGGTGGAATTCGGTAGACTTCTGGCCTTTGCCCACCGGAGGAGATATAAAAAAAGAATATATATATATATATATATATATATATATATATATATATATATATATATATATAATATATATATATATATATATATATATATATATATATATATATATATATATATATATATATATATATATATATATATATATATATATATATATATATATATATATCCATAGGAAGCTGCTTGGAACCACTACTGAGTTCTAGTGCTTCCTACATTTCTTGCATTACATTGTCTAACGGAGACACCGTTGTCAATGGATCGAAAATTTTCCTGTCTTTTTTATTTATTTATATATATATATATATATATATATATATATATATATATATATATATATATATATATATATATATATATATATATATATATATATATATATATATATATATATATATATATATATATATATATATATATATATAAAATAAAATAATCACCTTCCTCCAGGTAGGACTAAGTCCTGTCAGTGGAATCTTTCGAGGAAGATCCCTGGGTTTCAAGGGCCCACGGCGGATACCGCTGGCTGGGCCAGGCCTATCGCGGATGCCGGAGATTATTCCATCAGTGGCAAGAGCACTCCACTGATGTACTCGTTTAACGACTGAGTCATTCGGAGCTATGCGCAAGGAGAAATCGCTCACATTTCCCGCTCCGGCCAGGCCTCGAACCCTGGACCTCTCGATTGCTATCACGAGTGCTCGATCGACTGAGCTACGGAGCCGCATATATATATATGTATATATATATATATATATATATATATATATATATATATATATATATATATATATATATATATATATATATATATATATATATATATATATATATATATATATATATATATATATATATATATATATATATATATATATATATATATATATATATATATATATATATATATATATATATATATATATATATATATATATATATATATATATATATATATATATATATATATATATATATATATATATATATATATATATATATATCTTCTATAGTCTTAGAATCTATAGTCTTACCAATTTCTAGCAGAGTTAGGGGAATATTGGAAACCTAGTCAAGATAAAGGCAGACATGTATTGATACACGGCGTATGAAAGTGTGCAATGTAACGGAAATTGGGAAAACTAATAAAGAGAGTGTTTTCCAGACTTTCAGTATAGTGGTTAACCCTGGAGTCAGAGAGATGGACAGAGAAAGGATGAGACTGTGTAGAAAGCTTGTTGCACGAGCACTTCCCAGTGGAGGAGGTATGCGACGGGAGAGTTCTGAAGAATTGTATCCATTGTAATGAAAGGTATAATATAGAGAGAACAACTCAACTCTTCCGCGCATGAATGAATCTTTTGCTGTAGATCTACACAAATTGAAAGATTTCGACAGAATCTGGCATTAAAAGTTTTGATTTCTAAACTTTCCTCTTTCGGAATCTAGCTATCCTCCTCTCTGGGACCTTTTCGCTAATTCTTTTCTCCGATTGTTTTATAACAGCTGTTGTAGACGGCCACAATTCACCCTTTAAATCTATTAACAATGGTATTCTTCAGGGTTTTGCCCTATCAACAGTTCTTTAGTTTTCATTAACGACCATCTCTCTATTATTTTGCACTACCTATCCACTCTTACCCCTACGACTCCACCCTTTATTACACCTTTCATTTTGAAAGATGTCCCGCCTAACAGCAGTTAATTGAAGCTAGGAGAGAGACTGATATCTGATCTTTCTAGAATTTCTAATTAGGTGAAAGAAACAAAGAAAATTTCAATGCTTCATAGACTCAGTACATTTTTATTTTTCTACTCGTCATAATTTTCCTCACAACTATAACATCGTCGAAAATACACAACTCCAACCTTCATAATATTCGTGACGTTTCATTTTCTCGTGATATTTCTTTGAAGGATTACATTACTTCTCTTTGTAAGCAAGTTTCTAAGAGGCTGGCTGTTCTGAGGCTCATTCAAAATTTCTTCAAGTCTCTCCTGTTACTTTCCCTTTATAGGGGCCATTTTCCTATGTAGGGAGTATACCTCACATATCTTGAGGGGTTCCACTCACACACCTTGAATAGGTTGAGTCAAGGACGTTTGTCTTATCAATTATTTCTCTTTCAGTAATTCTCTCCATTCTGTTTTTGCCCATCGAATTGTTACACCACAATATGCTATCGATGTTACAAAGGACACTAAATTACTAAACTCTCCCGTCGCATACCTCATCCACTGAGAGGGCTCTTGCCACAAGCCTTTCTACACAGTCTCACTTTTCCTTTGTCCAACAATCGATCTGACCTCAGACTTAACCGATATTTTCAATCTTACATGTACTGTACTAGTCTGGAGCACATTCCTTTTATCTATTTTACCAACTTACTTTGACTTGCACACAGTTACAAGTCGTGAATCGGGACACGAAAACATTTAATTTGACCTTACTTCGCGTAATCTCCAACTCAATTAGAAATTAATAGGAATCTGGAATTTTATCACCAAAGATTATATATATATATATATATATATATATATATATATATATATATATATATATATATATATATATATATATATATATATATATATATATATATATATATATATATATATATATATATATATATATATATATATATATATATATATATATATATATATATATAATAAATAAAAAAAAATAAAAATAAATAAAAATAAATAATATATATATATATATATATATATATATATATATATATATATATATATATATATATATATATATATATATATATATATATATATATATATATATATATATATATATATATATATATATATATATATATATATATATATATATATATATATATATATATATATATATATATATATATATATATATATATATATATATATATATATATATATATATATATATATATATATATATATATATATATATATATATATATATATATATATATATATATATATATATATATATATATATATATATATATATATATATATATATATATATATATACTTATACCATAAAAATAAATTTTCTAATTTTCAGGGAAAACGTTCAAACTGGAATTTTATAGAAAACTTTTATTATATCATTATTATAAA
Organism: Armadillidium nasatum; assembly: GCA_009176605.1. Taxonomy (NCBI): domain Eukaryota; kingdom Metazoa; phylum Arthropoda; class Malacostraca; order Isopoda; family Armadillidiidae; genus Armadillidium; species Armadillidium nasatum. The sequence goes on from SEYY01004218.1 coordinate 62,342, forward strand.
AAAAAAAAAAAAAATATATATATATATATATATATATATATATATATATATATATATATATATATATATATATATATATATATATATATATATATATATATATATATATATATATATATATATATATATATATATATATATATATATATATATATGGTTCGGCTGTCGTCGGGAGTGGAGTTGCTTAAAACAGATAGGAAAAGGAAAGAAAGAAGCATTAGATGGAAGAGAAGAGAAGAGAAGAGAAAAAGAGAAGAAAAGACATAAGAACCATCACAATCTATTCTGGAAATTGGAAAGATTGTTTAGAGAATTGAAAAAAAAAAAATTTTTTCCGAACTTAAAATAATAACAGATTTATTTTTTTTTTAAATATGAATTTCACTTAAATTATCTATGTTTTCAAAAATAAAATTTTATGAATCTCAAATTATTTTCAAAATGTCTGGAGACAAAACTTTTAGACAACATACTTTCGGCTGAAATGGAAAATTCAACATTAGTATTAAGAATGCAACATTTAAAAACACGAGTTTAGAGTAGGGGACAGGGTTGGATCACGAAGAATAGTTCTTCGCATGGTTCTAGAGGCTTTAACCAGTTTTTCCATCTTTGCAAGTACGATTGCAGAAATTTTTTTCTGCAATTGACACCACCCTGCATCATGCGGGATATGGTGTAGTGTATATATATATATATATATATATATATATATATATATATATATATATATATATATATATATATATATATATATATATATATATATATATATATATATATTATATGTCACCTCCGGTGGGCAAAGGCCAGAGGCCTACCAAATTCCACCGGAGTTGGGAAAGATCTGTTATCATTGTCGATGGTGGCCGACGTGTCCAGACACACGGCGTTTGAAAGTATGCAAGTCAAAGGAAGTTGGGAAAACAGATGAAGGAAGTGTGTTCCAGACTTTACCAGTAGAGTATATGTAAGACTGAGCATAGCGGTTAAGTCTGGGGTCGGAGAGTTGGACAGAGAAAGGATGAGAATGTGTAGAAAGGCATGTCGCACGAGCTCTTCTCAATGGAGGAGGTATGCGACGAGAGAGTTCAGAAGAGCAGTGTCCGTTGTAATAGCGATAGTAAAGAGAGAGTGACGCAACAATTCGACGGGCAGAAAGAGATTGAAGAGAGTTAGTAAGAGCAGGAGAGTTGATGAGACGAAATGCCCTTGACTCCACCTTCTCTAAGAGAGCTGTATGTGTGGAACCACCCCAGATGTGCGAAGCATAATCCATACAGAGGCGAACAACGCCCCTATACAGAGTAAGCAACTGGGGTGGCGTGAAGAAATTCTGAAGGCGCCTCAGAACACCCAACCTCTTAGAAGCTTGTTTAGAAAGAGAAGTAATGTGATCTTTCCAAGAAAGATCACGAGAAAAAGAAACACCAAGAATATTAAGAACAGATGAAGGCTTGAGTTGTGTGTTTTCGAAGAAGATATTATAGTTGTGTGGAAGATTGTGTCGAGTGGAGAGATGAAGGAATTGAGTTTTTGAGGCATTGAAAACAACCATGTTCTCTCTGCCCCAATTTGAAATACGAGAAAGATCAGAGGTTAGTTGCTCCAAGGCTACCCCTCTCGAATCTATCATATATATATATATATATATATATATATATATATATATATATATATATATATATATATATATATATATATATATATATATATATATATATATATATATATATATATATATATATATATATACTGTTTACTAAGAAAACTATATTTCTTTGTTCCCTACCTCAAATTCTCCACAGTTTCCATGACTCCAAACTCTCTAAGACCTTATCACATTTGTTTAGTCATATTGACATACGTTTTTCTTTTCGCTCTCCTTTCAAAATATCTACTCTGTTCCCTTACAAATCTTCACTTCCGTTTCCTCTGAAGTCGTCAGTGGTGTATAAATTTACTTGTCCCCTCCTGCCAGAAGGGAGGCCTATATTGGTTCCACTGTCATTCTTCTCAGGACTCGCATTTCTGAGCACCAAGGTCTCTTCCCTCGTACTTCCCTTCCCTTTTCTAATCCTTCCTTTTCTAATATTCGCTTACACTCTCAAACATCCTGTCATTTTTTCCCTTTACCTCAACACTTTCCTATTCTAGATAGTAATCAAGACGCCTCCTCTCTCCACATCCTGGAATCGCTATATATTTCTAAACTTAAACCTGATATTAATAACAATCATTTATCCTGTCCCCTATACATCTCACACATAGCCTGCTCTCTACCTTTTTTCACTCTCCTTCCCCCTCTTTAGGGATTACATTACCAACCTCTTCCGCTTCATTCTAATCTCGTAACCAAGGTACTTCTCACTACCTCCTCTCTTCTTTAATTATATATATATATATATATATATATATATATATATATATATATATATATATATATATATATATATATATATATATATATATATATATATATATATATATATATATATATTATAAATAGGTTTGTTCCTATTGAACCTTATGCGTATAATGAACCATAATGCTAACAATGTTGAAAAAGACATGATAATAATAATAATTGCTTTATTAAGTTAAATAGACGTTTCGAGTCTGCATGACTCATTATCAATATATACATACATAATCTGGAAAAAGAAAAAGAAAAAAGAGAAACAAAATAATTGAAACAGTAAATTAAATAAACATTATTTAAGTTATATCACAAAAAAAAAAAAAAAAAAAAAAAAAAAAAAAATTGGAAAAAAAATAAAAATTTAAATTTAAAAAACAGCAAAGACATAAAGAACATCACTAGTATTACAAATGAACTATATATAAGGAGGAGTTATGATGTTATGTTTTTGAGGCATAAATATAGATGTAATTTAGGTGGTTGTTACACAGGCTATTATTATTGATATGTTCTCTTTATGTTATAAGAAGAGGAGTAGAGGAGAGGGTTGTGTTTAGTTGGGGTTTTAGTTGTTTAATGTACAGAGATTCGAGGATTGTGCGATCAGAGTTTATTGGAGATAATGTTAAGATGCTGAAGTCTGAAAAGTTGAATGGGTGGTCGTGAGAGTTTGAATGAAGTCTGATGGCGGAGTGTTCTGGAGATGAGGAGGGGAGGTTTGTTCGAAAGGAGGTTCCCATATGCTTATGAATCCGGAGTCTAAGTTGTAGGCGAGTTTGGCCTACGTAGCGGGAGTTACATTCCTCACACGTGAATAAATAGACAGCCGATGACCTAAGCAAACCGCTGGCCTAACCAGACCCTTGCTCCAGCAATTCTTATCCTAAGCATACATATATATATATATATATATATATATATATATATATATATATATATATATATATATATATATATATATATATATATATATATATATATATATATATATATATATAATATATATATATATATATATATATATATATATATATATATATATATATATATATATATATATATATATATATATATATATATATATATATATATATATATATATATTTTTTTTTACACACACATCACCACCACTCACGGGCAAAGCCCCATTCAAGGAGGGGGTGTTAAAAGAATAAAAATGAATCTAAAAGAGCACAATATATATATATATATATATATATATATATATATATATATATATATATATATATATATATATATATATATATATATATATATATATATATATATATATATATATATATATATATATATATAATATATATATATTTTATAATCCCATAATATGGAAGTAAAATAATGAATTATTTTAATTATTTATTTATTAATGAGATGCGAAAATAGTTTGAGGGTAGAGAAGAGTCTGCCTTTTCCGACAGAGGTTGAATGAGCTCGCACTTTCACCAAGAAAAAATTCTAAAGTTAACAGGCAGATATAAAATTGTGTAACATGACAGGTTCAAAACTGAGAAACACAAATTTTGAGAATCAGAAGAGGGATACTATTAGGACCATACGCCGTTTCAGTATTAATCTCATAAAGAGGAAAATTAGAAATGAATTGGAGTTAAGTTGAGAAGGGAAATAACTCCTGAATTGTTTTAAAGTGGAATGAGGTGAAGATTAGGGCAAGGAGTTCAGTTTTAACAGTAGATATAGGAAAAATGAAGAAGAGGAAAAGCTATGGTTAGTGGAGGATAGACCATTGTATTTCCAGGGTGAAAATGTTTTCTAGTGTAACGGTGAATAGATTTTGCACGATTCTGGGATAAAATGTATTTAGAAAGAGTTTCTTGTTTTTGAAAGTTGAAATTCCTAAATGTAGCATCTCTGCAGTAGATAGCATGAGATTAAGCAGAGTTAAATCAAGTTTCATTGACCTTTATTTGATGGGAAAGAAAATGGAAGGTTGAACCCCTGCAGGAGAGTATTATCTTGTTTATATATATATATATATATATATATATATATATATATATATATATATATATATATATATATATATATATATATATATATATATATATATATATATATATATATATATATATATATATATATATATATATATATATATATATATATATATATATATATAAATATATATATATATATATATATATATATATATATATATATATATATATATATATATATATATATATATATAAATATATACTAAAATAACGACAGTCACAACGAAGAAAGAAAATCATTAAAAAATGAGCTATAATAGCTAAAGTATTTCACTATCTATATTTGCGTTTTGTGAAGCTTTACTTTATTAAATTTTAAAGTGAAATTTATTTGCATTTATCGATTATGTTCGTAAATGAAAAGATTGTTTTAGTTCAAGGTCACTCATTAGTGAGAAACTGTTAATAGGTTCCTCGAAATCGCACACCTTGACTTCTTTCGATTATAGTTTCACATACATACACATACATATGCAAGCACACACACACGCACACACGTATCTACACAATCTTTTACAATCTAATTCCCTGTCTAACTTTTACTTTCCTCTTAATGAATTGGTCTAAGAGGAAATCTGATGTTTTTTTCCATGTCCTTTACTGATACTTTTATTAATTTCTGTAAATTATTCTGTAATAAATAACACACCAGTGCACAGACTTACACACACATTATATATATATATATATATATATATATATATATATATATATATATATATATATATATATATATATATATATATATATATATATATATATATATATATATATATATATATATATATATATATATATATATGCCTTGGTGCACGGTCTTTCCTTTTCATTAATTTCTGCAACATTCGAGGTCTCTTCTCTAATTTCCACTTTGTCGAACACCACCTCCCTTCTTCTAGACCTCATCTCTTGTTCTTAACTGAAACTGTTTCCTCCTACTGTCTCTATCCTCAATTTCAGCCAAAGGCGGATGTTGCGAATATATGTGCGCAACGATGTTGTCTGTTCTCGTGTCTCTTATTTGGAGTCTTCTGAATTCCCTACTTTATGGCTTAAACTTTCTTGCAACTCTACAACTAAATTAATCTGTTTTGTATATTTATCTCCTAACTCTTCAGACTATCCAAAACTCTTCGACTATCTTAACTCCAAAATAGAACACATACTTTCTTCTTCTTCTTTCTCCGAAATCATCATTTTAGGTGATTTCAATGTTCGCCACCGCCATTGGCTTTCATCTGGTTCTCATGATCCAGCTCCTTACACTGTGAAACTCTTTCCTACTCTGGGTTCATCCTATCACCTTATCTCCTTATCTTGTCTTGTCTCTTCGACTCTTCCGCAGGAACAGAACCCGCCTTTGGCGAGGAGACGTTTCTAACATTTCAGTGTCACTAACTGGTCTGACTTGCTGTTGTACCTTTCTGATTTTCCATGGAATGATTACTGTTTACATGGAAGGGATCCCTCTGAGTGTGCAGAGCGCATAACCGAGGTGATTATCTTATGCATGGAGGCGTACATTCCATATTCATTCTCTTCTACTGAACCTTCTACTAAACCAGCAGGAATGCTGCCTCCAGAAACTCATGCAACTTATATTTCATCTACGTAACACTATTCTACGTAACATTAAAAACTCATTTCTCCGTTTAAAATGTAACAATCTTTCTGGTTCTACTTCTCACGGCCTCTACTGTATTTTGTAAAAAATGTAAACTCTAACCTTGCTTCTTCTTCTTTCCCTCATTTAGGATCTTCTGACGGTACAACAGCCGTTTTACCTTCCTCTAAAGCTGAACTCTTGCTCAAACTTTTGCCTCTACTTCAATCTTAGACGATTCCGGAGCTGTTCCTACTCCTTCAACCCCCTCAAACTCATTTATGCCTAAAATTGTAATTTCTTCTATAGAGGTCATTTCTGCTCTCTCTGAGCTTTATACTAAGAAGCCGTACGGTAATGATGGTGTACCTCCTCTGGTTCTCAAAACTTGTGCTTCCGAGCTTGCACCCTGCCTTGGTAAACTATTTCGTCTATGTCTTTCTACTTCAACCTTCCATTCTTGCTGGAAACGTGCACTCATTCAGCATGTGCCGAAGAAGGGGGACCCCTCCCAACCCTCTAACTACCGTCCCATTTCTTTAACCTCCGTTCTTTCTAATGTTCTCGAATCTATCCTTAACAGGAAGATTTGGAAACATCTCAATTCTTCTAATCTTATCTCTTATCGCCAATTTGACTTTCGTAAGATACCCTCTACTGGTGATCTCCTTTCCCTTCTTTCTGACTCTTGGTCCTCCACTCTTCGGTATTTCGGTGAATCTTTTGCTGTCGTTCTGAACATATCGAAAGCATTTAGTAGAGCCTGTCACAAAACTATGATTTCCAAACTTCTCTCTTTCGGAATCTATCATTTTCTCTCTAATTTTCTCTCTATTTTTCTTTCCGATCTTTCTATAGCAGCTGTTGTAGAGGGCCACAATTCATCCTTTAAATCTATCGATAGTGGTGTTCCTCAGGGTTCTGTCCTATCCTCAACATTTTTCTACTTTTCATTAATGACCTTCTCTCTATTACTTCATCATATATCCACTCTTATACTAATGACTCCGCCCTACATTTCTCCTTTCTTTTTATTCGACACTATCTTCCACAACTATGATATCTTCTTCGAAAACACACAACTCAAACCATTATCTGTTCTTATATTGTCTTGTCGAATTTTTTTATTCTCATGATCTTTCTAGGAAAGATCACATTACTTCTCATTCTAAACAAACTTCTAAGATTTTGGGTGTTCTGAGGTGTTTTCGTAATTTTTTTTAAGCTACCCCAGTTTTTTCTCTGTATAGGGTCGTTGTTTTCCTCTGTATGAAGTACGCCATCACACATCTGGAGTGGTTCCACTCATATAGCTCCCCTTGAAAAGATGAACAGAAGTCAAGGGCTTTTCGTCCCATCAACTATCACACTCTCACTAATTCTCTCATTCTCTTTCTGCCCGTTGAATTGTTGCGCCACTCTCTCTTTACTATCGCTATTAAAACGGACATTGCTCTTCTGGACTTTCCCGTCGCATACCTCCTCCATTGAGAAGAGCTCGTGAGACACTCATCTCTACGCATCTCATCCTTTCTCTGTCCAACTCTCTAACCCAGACTTTACCAGACCTGTCTGCTAAAGTCTGGAACACACTGCATTTATTTGTTTTCTCAACTTCCTTTGACTTGCACACTTTCAATCGCTGTGTATCTATACATGTCGGCCTTTAACGACCATAATCTGTTACTTTTCCAATTCCTGTGGAAAACAGTAGGCCTCCGGCTTTTGCCCACCGGAGGAGATAAAAAAAAAGATAGAGATATGAGTGGAATAAGCTACAGGAAATAACACCATTTTAAAACTCGTGAAGGATCAATAAATTGATCAGCTGTCACTCTTTGTGAGGCTTTCTTCCTTTCAGGTTATTATTAAATTTCTTTTTATTTTATTTTTTTTTTGCCCGTTACGCATCAAGTTTTTCTTTTGCGTATATAAAAACTCCTTTTCGTACACAGTAAATAATATAATTCTCTGGTTAAAATTATCAATATTTCTGGTTTTCTCATTGTGTGAGTTTCATTTATTAATGTTTCTGTTTACACGTGTATTAATTGCACATGTGTATTGTGTGTATAGCAGATATCACTCTTCAAAGGTAGTGGACAAAGATGTTAATGCCAAAGACATGAAATAAGAACCAATTGATACTTTATGTATGCATCGCTAGAATATATATATATATATATATATATATATATATATATATATATATATATATATATATATATATATATATATATATATATATATATATATATATATATATATATATATATATATATATATATATATATATATATATATATATATATATGCATATTGCATATGTTTTCTTAAGCGTTTCGATGAATGGGTGATTTTATTTTTTCAGAAGAATAGTTGTGGAGGGGGGGGGGATTTATTTTCATTTCATGTATGTTTGTAAATAAGATGTGAAAGATGAGATAAACAAGAGGGAGAGTTTAGACTGGATTATTTGTTTGCTCGTATATGTGTGTGTTCGTTTAAGTGTGTGTGTATGTGTGTGCAATTGCCGTAATCTTTAACTTATGGTATAATAAATTTTGGAGTAGTAAACATTTTTCTTTTAACTAATGCCGAAAATTTTATTATTATTATTATTATTATTATTATTATTATTATTATTATTATTATTATTATTATTATTATTATTATTATTATTATTATTATTATTATTATTATTATTATTATTATTATTATTATTATTATTATTATTATTCGCATTTGTTATTACTAGTTTCTTATCTACTTTCAGAATTTCATTTTAATTCACGGCATTTCATATATATATATATATATATATATATATATATATATATATATATATATATATATATATATATATATATATATATATATATATATATATATATATATATATATATATATATATATATATATATATATATATATATATTATATATATATATATATATATATATATATATATATATATATATATATATATATATATATATATATATATATATATATATACACGAGTACTATTTGTCAGTCTATTAATTTATTTTCTTTTATTTCTGTCTTTAGTATAATTTCGCAATTCCTTTTTCATGTTTCCCTTCTGACATGGCGTGATTACACACGACCCGTCATCAGCGAGATCGATTTTGTTCATGAGACTCATGCAGGTTGTTCGGGTGAGCCGAAAGGGCTTACATTCAGTTGTCTGGCATCGAACTGACTGCACACGTATCCTTTTCAGTTTTTATTAAAGGCTGTGGGGGTTTTGTGGCTCTTAAACTTGCAATAATCAACTTAAAAATGTAATTAAGGTAGACGTTTAAATTGAATTTGAAAAAAAATGAATTGGTTTAAGGACTAAAATTCTCAAATAAGTGAAAACGGAAATGTAACCTTGAAAATAAATTTGTTGATTTAATATTCATATGAACGTTATAATAAGTTATTGCTAAGCAAGTTTCATTTAAATCACTTCGTTTTGTCTCTATTGCGGTTAAAAGGAATTTGATCACTGGAGCCACCTCTGCCACCCTCTCCCTCTCCGGAGGGAGGGTATCTCCTCCTAGGGGTGTCTGAAAGTAAAAGTGCTTTAATTCATGCGAGTAGATCTCACTCCTTTCCTGGCTTACCTATTGTAACAACCAAAGGATCCTCTTCAGCCCACTTTCACTCAATTTCTGGAGTGGTTTCAGCACTGGAGGGTCCTATCATTGGACCAACATCTAACCCCGTACCTCTTCCTCTAAGCGCTCCCTCTGCCCATCGTCCAGGTACAGGGGAGAGCAGAGAGGGTATTGGAGGAATGTGGAAAGTTGTTGGTTCAAATCCGCATTGGGATGGACATCGAAAAAAGATGTGGAGCCCCGTGCCTGTGCCCAGAAGGGAACCCGCTAAGCTTCCTTTTCTAGAAGTCACGCCTTCAACAGTACTTGAAAGACTGAGAGGACAAACGGAGGAGGATGTCATAGAGGTTCGAATTTTAATCGTATATATATATATATATATATATATATATATATATATATATATATATATATATATATATATATATATATATATATATATATATATATATATATATATATATATATACTATACTACACCATATCCCGCATGATGCAGGGTGATATCGGCTGCAGAAATTATACATATTCCTGCAACCGTACGTGGGAAGAAAGAAATACTGGTTAAAAAAGGGTTCCCAGCCTTTATAACCACGCGAAGAACTATTCTTCATTTTTGACTGGTGTTGAAATATATATATATATATATATATATATATATATATATATATATATATATATATATATATATATATATATATATATATATATATATATATATATATATATATATATATATATATATATATATATATATATACTGTTATGCTCAGTTTATGGGCTATTCATTTTTTTTATCATTGATTAATTAACTAAAGAAAATTTTTCAAACAAGAAGGCATGTTACTTTTCTATCACTTTTAAAAGCTTTGCAGTCTGTTTAAATAAATGATCTTTTTCATTACAAATTTAGAAACGAAGTGTTATCTTGAATTAAATTTAGAAGATTATATTATATCATTTGCAAACTTTTGTCGATAAATAATAAATAGCCTTGATGAGCATATCGAAGTAGGTCGGAGGATTCCACTTAAAATTTATTAATTGATTTAGACAACTATTTGTGGTTGCAATGGAAAGGAATAATTATTCTATAATACAAAAGTATCTTTTCTAGAGAACTCGTTTCTAATTTTCCATGCACGGTTAAATTTCTTAAAAGGTGATTAAATCCACTCGACAACGTTCAATGTTTTTTACAAAAAAACATTAATATTATTGTAACACCTTTTGTTTAATTTTAATTTTATTTTCATCTACAAGTTCATTGTAATTTTTTCATGCATCGAAAGAGTATAAAAAACGGTTCCCAAAATCTACAAATTTATTTGGGGTAGTAGTGTCAAAAATGCCAAATGTGTCGGTATATGTTCATTAACTCTCCTACCATTGCTTTATTCAGTTTGTTTCTTAAGGCTTTCGAATGTATTACTATCAGAATAATTCTTAATTCTGTTAATGTTGTCTTAGATCGTAAGTAAGATATCCAAAAAGGAATGTTAGACTCTTCCCTCTTTTAATATCTATTTTTTCCCTCTGATTTCTCTATAACATTCATTATAGACGGTAACAGTGTTTTTCTTTAAGGTCTGTTTTTTCTCATCCTTTTTTTCTACTTTTCATTATTGAGCCTCTATCTGTCAAGGTTTTGTGTCGTTCACTAAGAAAGTTGCATGGCGAAAAGCTTCATTTAAATGTCTAAGAAATAGGACCTTGAGTCAAGAAAGTGTCTGTTTAGTAATTCCTACTGTAGACATGCCGATGATCTGAGATAACGATAGATTTGAAAATTTAGACGAACACAGATTAGAGCAGTTGTATGGTTGAGAAAAGTTAGATGAGAAATTGAGAGGAAGTTCTTTTTTTACCTCTTTTAGGTAGAAAGAGCTTTTAATTTCAGTATATTACAGATGCTGAGAACAATGGGCAGAGGTGAGCCAGTTTACCGATGCAGGATGTAGTTCTAAAGCACAAATATTGAGAGCCACAAGAAAAATACGATCAGAATCAAACTCCTGCTCAAAGAGAGCAGGAATTACTTCTTCAGTGAAATTACAATAATTTGTATAAATGAGTTTGAGAAAAAAAGCGGAAAATAATTGAAGGAAAATTTTATTTTAGTACAGAAGGTAATATAGCTATAGAAACAATTAAAAAATCAATAAGGATATAGAATAAATGCAAAGTCAGAAAGGTGCTTTTGGCAACATGCCAGAAAAAGCAATATAAAGAGAAATCGGAATAAAATAATTTCTACTAATAAAATTCAATTATAAACAATAATGCAAAACTTAATTCAACAGGAAATTTAAATGTGTATTAAATTCATTAGATCAAACATGATTTAAAATTAAATTATTTTCGAAGTTTCGGGTAATGCTACAGCCATTATCAAGAAACTGAAATAAAATTAACAAAAATAATAATAAACATAAAACACATATAAAAGTTATAGCAAAATAAATAAATAAATTTTTATACTACTTAATTACACAGTCAAACAAATAAACCATTGAATGAACAAGAGGGTTAAACTATATGCTGAACAAAGGTAAACTAATTAGGGAAAGGGACAATTATATTAAGGGTCCAATCTTAAATTTTTTTTTGTTTTTATCCGATTCTCCTGAAAAATTTCAGTATAGATAGCTTTCTTCCCTACGAAAAACAGTCCATTCCTAACGTTTTTGCGAGGAATTAGAAGTTTAGAAATAATTTCGGATATTTAAGGTATGTTTAAATATACGGTGATGCCACATGAAAAATTTTTTGGTCTGAAATTTGAAGTTTGTATTTCAAAATCTATTGGCTACGAAAGCTTCTAACAGACTTTTGCTCCTAGAGTTATACGAAAAATTTTATTAGCCCAAAACTGATCCACTATCGAAAAGGAAAAAATATCACAAAAAATCCCCCTTTTTGTAAACAAATATTTTTTAAAAAAAACTACAACTACTACATTTCTTATTTTTGGTTTGTGTATAGTAATGAGAGTAATGGGACTACAATTTGTTTTTTATATATTATTCGATCCGATTCGTTTGTTCCGAGATATAGCTCCTCAAAAAGGTCCATTTTTTAATCAATTTTTTTTTTCAAAAATTTAAATAGTTTGAAAGGTTATATTTCTTCAAACAAATAGCATTTAATAATGCTCTAAATAAAAGTTGTAGATATATCCCTCCTCTAAATAATAGCCCAAAAAAATTGGTAGGTAGCGCTTTTTTTTAAATAATTTTTTTCTCCGGAACAGAATTTTTTTTTTTTTTTTTTTTTTTTTTTTTAAGTGCTTATAACAATTTTTCTAGACGTGATATCAAAAATCTGTCCCCACTAATGCAAGAAATTGGGACTAAGATTGTTCAATTAAATTTTCAGCTCATGTAGACCAGTGGTTTGACCCCGCTATTTATTTTTTTTTCAACATTTAACCTCAAATAACTTTCAAACCATTATAGACTCAGAAAAAACCTTCGAAATCAACTTAGATCGTTGAGAAAAAAAGCATATATATTGAAAATTTAAGCTCAATCGGTCAAATAATAAATTTTTTTTTTTAAAGATTGGACCCTCCCCATAAAAAAAAAAATTCGGCTTAAGAGGAGCACCTTCATTTACAATGTTAAAAAATTTAATTCTTTTACGACAAGGAATGCCGAATGCATACCATACTGAACGATTTTGGGATAAAAAATATGTAACATGACTTTCAGTTCAAAGAAAATAGATAATTCTTGAAGGTACAATTTCTGTAACGAATAAGTCATAGATATTTTTATTTAGACAAGGAGTAAGTTCTGTCGAAAAGTAAGCAATACCCTCAGATCAGACGATAAGGTCCTTCATCCGGGAATGACATATCAGCTGCTCTTTCTATCTCCTTACAGCGAGGACGCACTCCACAGTATCAGTTATTACTGAATAACATTTAAAAGTAAAATGATAATTTACATTGAGGAATGGCACAAAAATAATTCTCCAAATAAGGGGCGGGATCAATCCAATTGAATATTTGAAAATAAATTGAAGATTACAGAATTAACAGATAATAAAAGTTCAAATGACATAAAAATTGTCATATTAGGAAAGATGACGGAGTAAAAAGAGATATAGTATGATGAAAGAGAAATGAAGAGCTGTGCCAACCATGAACCACACACACACGCACACACACACACACACACACATTTATATATATATATATATATATATATATATATATATATATATATATATATATATATATATATATATATATATATATATATATATATATATATATATATATATATATATATATATATCCATAGGAGGGTGCTTGGAACCCCTACTGGGGCTACTATGGCATTCTGCTGGGTGCTCCTGGGTTGCAGGAGTAACCAACCAAAGTGGTAGAGCCTTCTGTACATTGTCTAACGGCGACGCTGTTGTTAATGGGTTCGAGTCCTGGCGTGAAGAAAATTTTTCACTGTATATATATATATATATATATATATATATATATATATATATATATATATATATATATATATATATATATATATATATATATATATATATATATATATATATATATATATATATATATATATATATATATATATATATAGCTTGAGGCTTGCGTAAGGTGACCATATTTTTCCGACCAAACTTCGAGACGCTTCTGAACATTGCCCTCCCCCCCCCACACACACATCTCCAAATAGACTGCTCTTAAGGGTTTTAAGGAAGGTATAAATGATGAGAATTTTTAATATAAAGAAGAAATACGAATGCTGTTTTCGAAAACAAGTCAAATGGTTTATTAGTTAAGGACATTTTACAAAAAAAAAAAAAAAAAAAAAAAAAATACATTTTTGCCTTCTGCTCCCATGCGCCGCGCCCTCTGGTTGCATGGCGGTGTGTCACTGCCTTCTTCTGCTGTCTGTCTGACTGGTTGAATAAATAATTATTGCCAAATCTAAAACTCGGGACAAATGTCTGTCCCTAAAAAAATCGGGACTGTCCCGAAAAATTCTGGACGGATGGTCACCTTAGGCTTGCGACACAAAGGTGAAACTAAGAAGGAATTCTGTTCATCAATAAAATAATCCATAAAAAATTTTGAATAACTGAGAATGGAATGAGCAAGTAATAACGATCCTTTGTTTTTATAGGAAATTTTTAATAAAAAAAACTATAAAGACGCAATTGTTCTGATAAATAAATTTTTTTGAGCTTAATTAAGTAATTGAAAGGACTTCTGTAAAGTTAATTAATACTTAAAAGAGGTTGTTCGTGTAATATAGGACAAATACTGTTTTCATTTTCTTATTAAAATAATTCTCGTACTTACTCTTAATAATCTAATTTTCTTTTATTGTAGAAATTTATTATTATTATGATTATTATTAATATTATTATTATTATTAAAATTATTATTATTATTATTATTATTATTATTATTATTATTATTATTATTATTATTATTATTATTATTATTATTATTATTATTATTATTATTATTATTATTATTATTACTATTATTATTATTATTAAAGTTTCGTGTTCGTTTTTTTATAGGATGTAAGGATATAAAAGCACTTCATTAAACTTACATTATTTGAAGCAATATTATTTAACATTAGATATTTGTAGTATTGACTTCTTAACGCAGAATACGTCATAAGAAACGTTGATAATATTATGCAGAAAAACGTTATGTCCCTTCACATAATATTTATTATCCGAATTTCAGAATATATCTGCGTACAGAAAAATATACAGTAATAGATGTATTCATGTCATTCATAAAGAAACGAGATAATATATTTAACAGATACAAAACTTTTGGCTGAATAAGTTATGCAGGCTTTAATTCGATTTGACATTGTATTCTAGCAAATATCAACTCCTAATATCTTAGATAAAATGGGACCTTAAGTATTACACGTAACAATTTATATTTTATAAAATAATAGGTTACCAGCCCTGTCCGATTGTAATGAAAAAGAGGTAAATTATCTAGAAAAAATATTGTGAAGCCATAAACATGAAAATAGAAATAGAGCCAGTAACATTGCATTTTACATACGCTTCATTCGTAAGGACTATAAAATGTTATTGAAAAAAATTAGTCTCACATTTGGAATAAAAAATTCAAAATTTTGAAAACTTTAAACGAAGTTTGTTAAATTATTATCACTTGAAAACATATATAAACCTTTTCATAAAACTCGAGAAACTCCCGGAGTAGCATTAGTTATTTTATTTTCACACTTTTCATTGTAATAAGAAACTACACTGCATTTTGCTACCAAAACTAAATGGTACGTTTAATAATAAATGGGAAAATAATAACTTTATTTATAAATATAAATAAAAATTCCAGTAAAATAAAATTCTAAAGTTTAAAAATATTAATTTTTTTTTTACAAAGTTTCGCCTTACAACATGTTAAAAAAAAGGAACATCCTCTCCTTCCCCACGCAATTTCCTGTACAAAACACATTCTAACCTTTCCGATTAAATAAATCCACTATAAAACAGAAATTGAACAAAAATATGAATATATATAAATCTTACACAAGCTTATGAATTATAGATTGTTAAAACACAGGAAATTAATGGTGCCTTTGAAGCAATTTTCTTCCAATGCCGAAAGAGTTTCACATAAAGTTTGAATTATAGATTTATGAACAATTAACTTCTCTTTTATCAGATAAATTTGGAGTGCTCATGATTCAACCTTTGATAATAATAATAATAATAATAATAATAATAATAATAATAATAATAATAATAATAATAATAATAATAATAATAATAATAATAATAATAATAATAATAATAATAATAATAATAATAATAATAATAATAATAATAATAATAATAATAATAATAATAATAATAATAATAATAATAATAATAATAATAATAATAATAATAATAATAATAATAATAATAATAATAATAATAATAATAATAATAATAATAATAATAATAATAATGTATTCTAGATTTTATTACGACATACTGTGCAGTTTTAAGTACACTATTCTTTCCATTAGAAAACTACAATATTATGAGTATTTTTTTCTTAATCTGTCGTTTAATAAGGTGTGAAACTCAGAAACTATTTTCCGTAGTAATTATTTCATTACAGTCCGTTATAAATAACCTAACATATGCACATTGTCGTTCGTCCTTTTTTTCACTTCTGATTACACTAACATATTTCTGTATTATTTAATAGTGTTAGTGTTTTGTTATCAGTTCCAAAGAAAGAATACATTATTATTTTGATATATTTATTAAAAGCGTACTCCAGAATTACACGAGAAAATTTGTAAAACAAATAAATAAATATCAACAAATAATGCCATGTTTTTTCGTTCACCGTAGCTTATCGGAACTAAAATATCGCATTCCTTTGATGGTCTAACTCCAGAGTTCAGTAACTCTTAAACAAAGCATTTGCGAGCATAACGTAATTCAAAAAAAAAATAAAATAAAATAAAATAAAAAAATTTCTTATTTTAACATCTTAAACCATATGCGAAGTTTAGACACTTATTTCGGGAACACTATATATATATATATATATATATATATATATATATATATATATATATATATATATATATATATATATATATATATATATATATATATATATATATATATATATATATATATATATATATATATATATATATATATATATATATATATATATATATATATATATATATATATATATATATATATATATATATATATATATATATATATATATATATATATATATATATCCCTTCCTTGGGAAGCTATTTCGTCTTTGGCTCTCTACTTCGACCTTCCCTTCTTGTGAAAACGCGCTCATTCAGCCTGTGCCTAAGAAGGGGAACCCCTCTCAACCCTCAAACTACCGTCCAATTTTTTTAATCTCCGTTCTTTCTAAAGTTTTTGAATCTATCCTTAACAGGAAGATTTGTAAACATCCCAATTCTTCTAATCTTATCTCTGATCGCCAGTATGGCTTTCGTAAGAAACGTTCTACTGGTGATCTTCTTTTCCTTCTTTCTGACTCTTGGTGCTCCGCACTTCGGCATTTCGGTGAATCCTTTGCTGTCGCGCTGGACACATCGAAAATTTTTGATAGAGTCTGGAAGAAAGCTTTGATTTCCAAACTTCCCTCTTTCGGTATATATCCTTCTCTCTGTGATCTTCTCTCTAATTTCTTTTCTGGTCGTTCTATAGCAGCTGTTGTTGACTGCCACCGTTCTTCCTTTAAATCTATCAATAGTGGTGTTCCTCAGGGTTCTGTCCTATCCCAACACTTTTCTGCTTTTTATTAATGACTTCTCTCTATTACCTCCTCTCCTATCCACTCCTTTGTTGATGACTCAACCCTTCATTACACCTTTCAGTTTAAAAGACGTCCCTTCCAACAGCAGTTGATACACTCGAGAAGGGTAGCCTTGGTGCAACTAACCTCTGATCTCTCACGTATTTCTAATTGGACAGAGAAAACATGGTTGTTTTAAAGGCCTCAAAAATTCAGTTTTCCATCTCTCCACTCGACACAATCTTTCACACATCTATGATATCTTCTTCGAAAACACACAACTCAAATATTCATCTGTTCTTGATATTCTCGGTGTATCATTTTCTCGTAATTTTTCTTGGAAAGATCATATTACTTCTCTTTCTAAACAAGCTTCTAAGAGGTTGGGTGTTCTGAGGACCCTTCAGAATTACTAACTCTGTATAGGGGTGTTATTCGCCCCTGTATCGTGTATGCTTCACAAATCTGGGGTGGTAGAGAAGGTGGAGTCTAGGGTTTTTCGTCTCGTCAGTGCTCTGCTCTTACTAACTCTCTCTCCAATCTCTTTCTGCCCATCGACTTGATGCGTCACTCTTTCTTTACTATCGCTACTACAACGGACACTGCTCTTCTGAACTTTCTCGTTACATACCTCCTCTATTGAGAAGAGCTCGTATGACATTCCTTTCTACACAGTCTCATCCTTTCTCTGCCAAACTCTCAGACCCCAGACTTAACCTCTATGCTCAATCGTACATTCACTATACTGGTAAAGTCTGAAACACACTCCCTTTATCAGTTTTCCCAATTTCCTTTGACTTGCATACTTTCAAACGCCGTGTATCTGGACATGTCGGCCTCCTTTGATCAAGATAGGACTTTCTCCAACTCCGGTGGAATTTGGTAGAGCATCGGCCTTTGCCCACCAGAGGAGATATAAAATATGTGCCTGTTTTTGTGCTTGTGTTTGTGTATTTGTGTGCAGCATGTGTGTCTGCGATTTCAAATATATATATATATATATATATATATATATATATATATATATATATATATATATATATATATATATATATATATATATATATATATATATATATATATATATATATATATATATATATATATATATATATATATATATCTTATTGACTAATTGATTTATGTGTTGTTCAAAGTTAATTTTTCATCACTTGTAATTCTAAGAATCATTTTATTACTCATTCATTTTAATTTCCCACCATTTATTTTAATATTAAAATTATTACATTTTATGTGGGAAGTTTTTCGTTCGTTTAAACATAAGTTTTTTTTCTTAATCGATCTTGGTTATGATGTTTGAAGAAAACTTCTCATTCTTTTTTACAGAATATCATGAATAATAAGTGATAATAATAATAGTAATAATAATAGTAATAATAATAATAATAATAATAATAATAATAATAATAATAATAATAATAATAATAATAATAATAATAATAATAATAATAATAATAATAATAATAATAATAATAATAATAATAATAATAATAATAATAATAATATAATAATAATAATAATAATAATAATAATAATAATAATAATAATAATAATAATAATAATAATAATAATAATAATAATAATAATAATAATAATAATAATAATAATAATAATAATAATAATAACAATAAAAGCAATTTTACAAAATAATAATAATAATAATAACAATTAAAATAATTATTTTATTATTATTATTATTATTATTATTATTTTATTTTATTATATTATTATCATTATTATTACTTATCTATTTATATATATATATATATATATATATATATATATATATATATATATATATATATATATATATATATATATATATATATATATATATATATATATATCAGTTGACAGTAGTGCTTATGTAATTATTTAGTAAATGAAATGTAAAATAATGTAACCGTAGACTTTATTTGAATAAGTTAGGATAAGAAAAATAATATATTTAGCCGAAATTTATTTAAGAATTTCAGTTTTAACCGAGATTAATATTGTTGTACAAATATTATACTTCCCCAAACCTTGATGAAAATATTAAATTTCCTAAGGCTTAAAATATTTCTTCTTTCTACTGTATAAATCTTTAACTCCTTCTATTCTTTCTTTAATGAAACCA
>SEYY01004219.1:0-2500 GCA_009176605.1 Armadillidium nasatum
TTGTTGTAATTATAAACATAGATGATTATTTCATCAAAAATTTTCATTAACACTCTTCCATTAATACCTTTCAATTTAAATTGTTTAATTTATGAAACAAATTAATTTGCATACTAAATTGTTAAATTTATTTGATATGCTTTGAAGATAATGTCTTCGCAGATGCCACTTAAATATTTGATATATTTCAACATCACTCAACAGTTACTTAAAATAAGTTTTCGACTGATTCTTATCTTTGTATTGTAATGAGTGTCGTAATATTTTGTTTATTTAACAAACCATTTAGATTAATATTTGTTTTATTTGAGGTGAAAATTCTATCAAATTCTGATCTTCTTTCATGGTGACTAAATTAAAATGTCTTTTTTATATGTTCGTTTCTTTAAAAGATCAAAAAGTTTCAAAAGAATAAAGTAGTGTTTTGATATAAAATAGGAGCATCTATAAATACTCCTCGTTATGGCTCAAATAATATGCAAATACTCCTGACTGACTTAAATCATCTGTAAATACACCTGCCTGTGACTCAAATCATCTGTAAATACTCCTTACTGACTCAAATCATCTGTAAATACTCCTTACTGACTCAAATCATCTGTAAATAGCCCTGACGGTGACTCAAATCATCTGCAAATACTCCTCATTATAGGCTCAAATAATCTGCAAATACTCCTGACTGACTAAAATCATCTGTAAATACACCTGCCTGTGACTCAAATCATCTGCAAATACTCCTTACTGACTCAAATCGTCCAATGTTATTAACTAGTAAATGCAGTAGTAATTCTGTTGTTTTATATATATATCTATATATATATATATATATATAATATATATATATATATATATATATATATATATATATATATATATATATTATATATATATATATATATATAATATATATATTATATAGTTTCTTAAAATCGGTTTAATGGAAAAAGCCTTTAAGAAGATTTTTCTCAACCAAATCAAGAGGACGAAGCTTACTTTTTCCATTTAAGAAGATTAAAATGGTCTTATGTTGGAATGTTCGGCCTTGAATTTGTGATTTCTTCAAGGGGGAAGTAGAGTCTTTTTCGCTATATTTTTAAAACTAATTTCATTAATTTTTTTTTTCAACGAAGATGCAAAAATTTGAATATTTCATTATTTTATTTAATATCTATAGGCGTGTGAGTGTGTTGCTGGTATGCAGTAAATGTAGAATTATAGTGTCATTCTAAGTGTTACACATACACACAACACACACACGACCACACACACACACACACACAATATATATATTATATATATATATATATATATATATTATATATATAATATATATATATAATTATTATTATATATATATATATATATATATATATATATTATATATATAATATATATATATATATATATATATTATATATATATATATATATATATATATATATAATATATAATTATATATATAATATATATATATATAATTTATATATATTATATATATATATTTATATATATTATATATATATATATATATATATATATATATATATATATATATATATATAATACACCTAATTTTATTAATGTTAATTTTTTTTTATATATTTATTATTAAAAAAAATTTTATTATATTATTATTATTATTATTATTATATTATTATTATTACCATTATCATTATCATTATCATTATTTTATTATATTATTATTATTTTATTATCATCATTATTATCATTTATTATTATTATTATTATTATTATTATATTTATTATTATATTAATATTACTATTATCATACATATTAATAATTATTATTGTTATTATTATTTTATAATTTTATTTTAATTATTATTATTATTATTTAATATTATTTTTATTATTAATTTTATCAGTATTTTATTATTATTATTATAATTATTTATATATTATATTATTATTATTATTTTATTATTTTATTTTTTATTATTATTATTATTATTTTCATTATATTATTTATTACTATCATTATTATTATATTTATTTTATTATTATTATTATTATTATTATTATTATTATTATTATTATTATTATTATTATTATTATTATTATTATTATTATTATTATTATTATTATTATTAATTTTATATTATATTATTATTGCTACGGCATGCAGTTTGAATGGCTTCTTCCTTTGTTTCAAAAGGAGGAGTGTTGAAGCAGTTTATTAACAATTGGAATTTGTTTATACAAAGTTCATCTTTCCTTACACGTAAATTGTTATATGACTTCATTTGAAATAATTTCACTTTTCTCCCTCCCAAACAAATTACAATACCCTTGACCATTTGAATAAAACATGTAGCTCGGAGAATGCCAGGGCATAGTAGTCCATTCTGGGGCTCTTTTCAAAAGGTTTAAAGGCCATTGCTTCTTGACCTATTTTTTTTCCTAAAATATACCTTTTTTTTATGCGTAAATATACCTGTTTTTTTTTTTTTTTTTTTTTTTGCACATTATTAGTTTTGTT
>SEYY01004219.1:7500-10000 GCA_009176605.1 Armadillidium nasatum
TTAATTTATCATTAATAAATATATTATTTTTACAATATTTATAATAAATTATCCAAAATTAAAACCAATAAATCCATTAAAATTGAATACTGGTTTTAAAGGGTTCTTTTCGGGTTTTTGCAAGGTTTTTAATAAACAAAAAATAAAGTACCGAAATTAATCAAAATAACAGGAAGATGATGTGTCAAATATGGACACTATTAATGAAAATTTATACTTACCATGAATATAATAATTTAATATTTATTTCCTTAATATCTTATTAAATAATTACGAGGTTTTTAACTACTTCCTTTAACACTAAACACAATTTTATTCTTCTTGAGAAATATGAACACTATTAATGAAAATTTATCCTTAATATGAATATAATAATTTAATATTTATTTCCTTCATATCTTATTTAAATAATTGCTAGTTCTTAAATAATTCCTATAACGCTAAACACAATTTTATTCTTTTTGAGGAATAATAACATAATTCGTTCTTGTTCTTTTAGATGAAAATTATATTAAAATCTCGAGAAAACATGAAAAGGTCTTGTAAAATTAATATAATATTAATATAGATCATTGTCGGCTTCCCAAAGAGTCTTATTATCTTGGTCAATTTTAAAGACTAACAGTAACTTGAAACTAATTGATACCAATTCTAAAACATGTTTTAATTTGTTTCTTCAATTGTTACTCATGTTCTTGAATTTTGTCTCATTGGCCACCACTTGTTCCATTTTGTTGTCACAGATGTTTCCAAAGTGTAAGGAAGGCGGACTTTTTCAATGTAATAATGGAAATTATCTCTTTTAAATGAGTATTCTTAATATAGAATGAAAACCTTTTTTTTAATTGGTCAATAGCAAACCTTTAAAACTCAAATTTACGACGTTATATGTTATATATATATATATATATATATATATATATATATATATATATATATATTATATATATATAATATATATATATATATATATATATATATATATATATATATATATACATAGGAGGGTGCTTGGAACCCCTACTAGGGCTACTATGGGATTCTGCTGGGTGCTCCTGGGTTGCAGGAGCAACCAACCAAAGTCAAGCAACACCAACATGGGCACAACAACTGTCGCGACTAAATTAGCAATATAAGACAGAGAAAAATTTTCTCTTGACTTTGGTTGGTTGCTCCTGCATCCCAGGAGCACCGAGCAGAATGCCATAGTAGCCCGAGTAGGGGTTCCAAGCACTCTCCTATGGATTTAAATAGGTCCCGAGTTGCTACAGTGATTCGATGCCTTCTTCTTTGGTGAGGCGGCGTAGCTCGGTGGTAGAGCCTTTTGTATATATATATATATATATATATATATATATATATATATATATATATATATATATATATATATATATATATATATATATATATATATATATATATATATATATAACATCGCATACCAGTTCCATTGAGAAAGCATCGTTCGACACACCTTTCTACATAGTCTCATCCTTTCTTTGTCCGTTTCTTAGACCCCAGATTTAGCCTCTATGCTCAATCTTAAATGTAACCCTACTGGTAAACTTTTGTTTTCTAGTATCGGAACTTGTCGCCCTATAACTTGACAAGGTTTCCAGTATTTCTCTAACTATGGTAGGAAAATTAGTACGCCTCTAGACTTTGCTAATCAGACAAAGTATATATATATATATATATATATATATATATATATATATATATATATATATATATATATATATACTATATATATATATATATATATATAATGCATGTAAATAAGAATACATATTTATAGACTGCTTCTGTTTTCATTAAAATGCAAGAATGACAATGTTGAACAAATTTTTTTTGCCTATTACTTTATCTCATTCTTAAAATTTGCATTCTACTTAACACCCTTTTGTAGCCTTACAAATGCTAAAGTAATTAACACATTGTCGTAGCAAAAAAATTTAACTGAATATTTAAAAAAAAATAAAAATAAAAATAGTAAAACCATATTTGGTCACACTATTTAGATTTAAAAAAAAAAAAAAAAAAAAAAAATTTTGCGCCGCTATTTAAATTTTACAAGAATGTATTCTGGAGAACAAGAAACGAGTTTAGCTTTTAATAAAATATTTGCAATTTACATAGAAAGGCTTCTATAATCAGATTAATATTTCCGTAAAGGAAAAAGGGTCAAAGGTCATCGTATTTGAAGTTTCAAAAGAGCTTCTTTTGAAAGTCATTAACTGCACGATTCGAACTTGTTAATTACATGTTACTGAGAATGAATTTATCATTCTTTTATTAAGATGCTTCGATTTTGTTTATTGGTTGAAGTGATTCACAATTTGTAGCTGGAAAGATTCACAAGTTCTTCCTCGAAACCTTTTAAGATTTTATGGTTTAAAAATATTAGGTTTTTTTTTTTTTTTTTTTTTTTTTTTTTTTGCATTGTTTATTGAACAGTTGTATTCGTACTCTCTTCTTTTTCTTCTTTTATACCGCATCT
>SEYY01004219.1:20000-22500 GCA_009176605.1 Armadillidium nasatum
ATATATATATATATATATATATATATATATATATATATATATATATATATATATATATATATATATATATATCTAAGCATGTATATAGACCAAAGTAAACAAAATCAGAGACTGCAATATACCAACTTAATGAGAATCGAGACCCTTTCTTAAAGCATTAATAATTCTATGCATTTCTCCTTCTTCTGAGAAATAGTTTTTAAGTTCTCGTATGTTTGTTCTTCGTGTAATTAAGCTTCGCGAGGCAAACAGAAGACAAGGACGAAGTCCAATAAAAATTTCTTTTAATATAAAATATGTCGTAGGATTTTTAATTATTTGCTTCAAAACGTTTCTCATTTGAATACTATATTATTTTTGAAATATTCTTGATAATCTTTTTCAGAGATCTGATTAAAAAGCCAATGAATTACATATGACCTATTGGATGAGGAAAAAAAGTAATTAAAGTCATAAATAAGTTATCATCAGGCTCTGAGAACATTGTTTATATGTTTATGTTTTAGTTTTTTTAGGAAAGCAGTAGGATTGATTAATAATCTTCAAGGATTTAACAGTACATTAGATAAATTAACTTTTATTTAGGTTTTGGGGTCATTCAGAAACTTAGAGAGAGAGAGAGAGAGAGAGAGAGAGAGAGAGAGAGAGAGAGAGAGAGAGAGAGAGAGAGAGAGAGAGAGAGAGAGAGAGAGAGAGAGAGAGAGAGAGAGAGAGAGAGAGACAGAGAGAGAGAGAGAGAGAGAGAGAGAGAGAGAGAGAGAGAGAGAGAGAGAGAGAGAGAGAGAGAGAGAGACAGAGAGACAGACAGACAGACAGACAGAGAGACAGAGAGACAGACAGACAGACAGACAGACAGACAGAAAAGAACAGGGAGCACAAATTCTGTTCAAAAGATGAAAGTGATTCTCGAATTCAAAACATTTGTATTTGCTGTAATGAACGATTATCTTGAGTGGTCAGAGAAATATTCAACACCTTCTAAAAAGAGACTGGAATAAGTAGTTTGATTGGCTATTTGATGATAGCATTAGCATTAAATTACACTATTTCAAGAATTGTGTGAGAGAAACACATTTGCAATGCTGTACAATTTTTGTACCCAGAAGAGCGATTCTCCTATAGTGAGAAGCAACAGTAGTTGTGCACAAAAGTTCGAGAGGCCACTCAGAATTTCCCACCTCCAAGAAATTTCTTTGTTTCCTGTGACAACAGTAATGTGAAAAGGAAAATTCAGGTACATTTAGAACAAGAACGAAGAAAGGAGTTGATCTACGTGCTTTAGAACAGGGGTTCTCAATCTGGGGGGGATGCCTCCCTGGACATGGGTGAAAAAATTTCAAGGGAGACAAACTAAACTTTGAAAAAAACAAGACAAATAAAATTGGGGCTAACCCCATCATTTCTCGCAAACGCCTTCAACCTTCAAATAAGCCCACTTCACTGCAATATATATATATATATATATATATATATATATATATATATATATATATATATATATATATATATATATATATATATATATATATATATATATATATATATATATATATATATATATATCGTGTCGAGGTAAGGGATAAGAAATTTGAGGAAGTAGAAGAGTTCAAATATCTGGGAAAGGTGGTGAATTGAAAAAGGGGAACGAGATGAACAATAAAGAATAGTGAAGGAAGGAATGAAAGTGTTGAGTGAATTAAGAGAAATATGGAAGAAAGGGAGAATTCCGAAGGAAATAAAAGTAAGAATATTTAAGAGCGTGAATATTTCATTTGTAATGTGAGGGAGTGAAACATGGATTTGAATACTCACGGTAAAGGAACAGATTGGATTTTTCAAATGAAGTGATTGAGGGCAAAATGTGATTTGAGAAGGGTAAACAGAGTCAAAACCGAAACAACGAGGGAGATGTTTGGAAGATAGAGGAGAATTATTGACAGAGCGGAGGAGGGTGTGTTAAGGGTAGTTTGGACGTTATGTGTAGAATGAATGAGAAAATAATGGTAGGTAGAGTGGACAAATTCGAGTAGGAGGAAAGATAATGGAGGGGAGGTGGAGATGGATAGATTGAGTAAGGAAGATTTTAGGGATGAGAGATCTGGGTGCGAAAGAACAGAAATAGTAAGGCGGAGGGTGGAAGTGGTGGGTGATGGGAGATTCCTTGTGTAAGTTTGCGTAGGTGTGTGGGTGGGTTATTTGTGAATGAATTGTGGAGGGGATCCACTCCAGGAGAGTGGGAAACACGTATATATATATATATATATATATATATATATATATATATATATATATATATATATATATATATATATATATATATATATATATATATATATATATATATATATATATATATATATATATATATATATATATATATATATATATATATATATATATATATATATATATATATATATATATATATATATATATATATATATATATATATATATATATATATGAAGTATCGGTATCGGTATCGGTATCGGCATATCGG
>SEYY01004219.1:25000-30000 GCA_009176605.1 Armadillidium nasatum
CACACATCTCTTTTAAAAAATATAATTATAATTATGGCGCTCACAATGAAAGCTTCGGAGAAACCCCGAGGGTGGCTGCCAATAATTGCCCTTTCCCCCATCACCACTTAGGAGGTGGTGGCCTCCGGTGATGAGGTTGGCGCCACCAAGGCTTTGCCGCCGGCTTGTCTTGATGCACGGGACTATTTTTTTCAGTAATTTCTGCAACATTCGCGGTTTTCAAAATAATTTTCACATTGTTGAACATAACCTCTATTCTTCTAGACCTCACCTTTTATTCTTGACGGAAACATAGGTGCTTGACCATTCTGACAGCAAACTCTATTCTGTTTCCTCCTACTATCTCTATCCTCAATTTTCAGCCAAAGACGGTTGTTGTGTATTAGTGCGCAACGATGTCTTTGTTCTCTTGTCTCTAATTTTCTACTTTATGGCTTAAGCTCTCTTTCCATTATTCTACGATTAAATTCATTTGCTCCGCTTATTTAACTTCAAATTCTACAGACTATTCTAAATTCTTCGACAATCTAAATTCAAAAATGGAGCACATTCTCTCTTCTTCTCCTTTCTCTGAAATGATCATATTAGGTGATTTCAATGTTCACCACCGTCAATGACTTTCTTCTAGCTCTCATAATTCAGCAGGTGAACGTACCTTCCATTTTCTATATAAAACAACATTGAGCAGTTTAGCTTTGATTTCTAAACCTCTCTCTTTCGGAATCTTTCCTTCACTCTGTAGTCTTCTCTCCGAATTTATTTCCAGTTGTTCTATAGCTCCTGTTGAAGACGGCCACCGTTCATCGTTTAAATTTATTGATAGTAGTGTTACTCAGGTTTTTGTCTTATCCCGACATTTTTTTTAGAGATGTACCGATACCAGTAAAGAGGCCGATACCGATACCGATACCGATACTCTATTTTTTAGGTGCCGATACCGATACCGATACCGATACTTTAATTATTATAAGAAATACACAGTAATAAGAAAGAAAATTTGTGTACTGCTAGGCAACTGAGGATTGCATTCCCTTTACAGCCAATACTTAGTAATGTATTTCATATTTGGTTGTGCCCAAGTATATTTTATAAATTAAAATATTATCTTTTAGGAATAATAAATGCAAATATAATACTAATAATAACTTTTTTATGTTTGTGTTTATTCAAAAAATATTCCATTTCCATTTTCCAGTAAGTATTAACAAAGTTTAGCTACTCGCTTTTATGTTTTAACATGATTACAATTTACAAGAAGATTCTTTAACTAGCTACAATATAAAGAATAAAAATAATGAAGGAAGAGACCTCAATTAATCAGCAGAAAAGACAAAATATAAAAAACGCTATTATTCAAACATGGCATAATATACTCCTTTAAGGTAAAGACATCACTTAGTAGTCGAATTCAAAGTATCGGAGTATCGGCCAAGTATCAGCCATATTAACCAATACCGATACCGATACCCAAGAAAATGGCCGATACTGCCGATACCGATACCGATACCGATACTATCGGTACATCTCTAGTTTTTTTCTACTTTTCATTTAATGACCTTCTCTCTATTACTTCATCACTTACCCACTCCTATGATGATGACTCCATCCTTCATTATTCATTTCAGTTTGTAAATTGACTTTAGAATGATGTATTTGAAGCAACTGACCTCTGATCTTTCTCGTAATTTAAGTTGGGGCAGAGAAAACATGGTTGTTTTCAAATCTTCAAAAACTCAGTTCCTCCATCTTTCTACTCAACACAACCTTCCACACAATTATGACATCTTCCTCGAAAACAAACAACTCAAACCTTCATCTGTCTTAATATTCTCGGGGATTCTTCCCCAATGATCTTTCTTGGAAGGATTACATCATTCCTATTTCTAAACAAGTTTCTAAGAGGCTGAGTTTCTGAGGTACCTTCGGAATTTCTTCCACCCCATCCCAGTAGTTATTTCTCAATAGAAATGTTGTTCGCCCTTGTATGGAGTACGCCTCCCACATCTGGGGTGGTTTCACTCATACACCTCTAATTGAGAAGATGGAGTTTAAGGCTCCAAGCCTTATCAACTCTCCCGCTCTCACTAATTCACTCCAGTCTCTTTCTGCCCGTCGAATTGTTGCGTCACTCTCTCTTAACTATTACTATTACAATGGAGATTGTTCTTTTAAATCTTACCCGTCGCATACCTTCTCCATTGAGAAGGACTCGCGCGAAACACCTTTCTACACAGTCTCATCTTTTCTCTGCCCAATTCTCTGACCCCAAGCTTAACAGCTATTCTTTGTCTTTCGTATACTGTATTGGTAAAGTTTGGAAACAATCTCTTTATCTGTTTTTCCAACTTTCCTTTTGACTTGCACACTTTCAAACGAAATGTATCTGGGTATGTCGGCCTTTAACAACCAGGTTTCCGGTATTACCCCAACTGTTGTGAAGATTTGCAGGACTCTGGCCATTGCTCATCAGAGGAGACATAATTAATATATATATATATATATATATATATATATATATATATATATATATATATATATATATATATATATATATATATATATATATATATATATATATATTATATATATATATATATATATATATATATATATATATATATATATATATATATATATATATATATATATATATATATATATATATATATATATATATATATATATATATATATATATATATATATATATATATATATATATATATATATATATATATATATATATATATATATATATATATATATATATATATATATATATATATATATATATATATATATATATATATATATATATATATATAATATATATATATATATATATATATATATATATATATATATATATATATATATATATATATATATATATATATATATATATATATATATATATATATATATATATATATATATATATATATATTTATATATATATTATAATATGATAATGTAATATAATAATATTCATAATATCATGATGAAATATAATAATATTCATAATTTAATAATGTAATATAATAATACCCATAATAAAGTAATGTAATAAAATACTATTTATATAATAATAAAATATAAAAATATTCATAATTTAATAATGTAATATATTAATTTTCATAATTTAATAATGTAATATAATAATATTCATAATTTAATAATGTAATATACTAATATTTACAATATAATAATGTAATAATAATATTTAAAATATAATATTCAAAATAAAATATTGTAATATAATAAGATTCGTATAGTGATGTAATATTATGATTATCATATAATAATATAATATAATAATATTCATAATATTATTATATTCATAATTCATAATACAATATTATAAAATATAAATATGGAATATAATACTATTCATAATATAAATATGTAACATAATACTATTCCTAATATAATAATATAATACTATTCATAATATAATAGTATAATACTATTCATAATATAATAATATAATAATATTTATTATATAATAAGGAAATGCACACAATGATACATTTAATAAGGCCAAAGGACACAGCAAACATGTAAGGAATGATACTAACATCTCCATGGAAAGAATATTATTCTTCAATTCATTCCTTCAGTAATTTTATGGTCGTGACTAACCACTTTGTATTCATATGAAAACAAAAGTGAAAAGTCACATCCAGCTTATGTACTTATAAATTATAAGAAATACCTCTTGTATATATATATATATATATATATATATATATATATATATATATATATATATATATATATATATATATATATATATATATATATATATATATATATATATATATATATATATATATATATATATATATATATATATATATATATATATATATATATATATATATATATATATATATATATATATATATATATATATATATATATATATATATATATATATATATATATATATATATATATATATATATATATATATATATATTATATATATATATATATATATATATATATATATATATATATATATATATATATATATATATATATATATATATATATATATATATATATATATATATATATATATAAAAGAATTCTATTTTGAAAATTCTTAAGTTGAATTTGTTTCAGGAAATATTTCGGTGTGCGTGACTGACAGACTGACAGACTGACAGACAGGAACCGGCGAACATACGGACGAACGGACAGAAAGACGAACACCGACAAATACGGACGAACTGACTAACGGAAGAACGAACGAACGAACTGATGAACGAAAGAACGGACGAAAGAAAGGAACCGGCGAACGTACGAACAAATGGACAGAACGACGAATAGCGACAAATACGGACGAACTGACTAACGGAAGGACGAACGAACGAATGGATAAACGAAAGAACGAACGAAAGAACGAACCGACGAACGGACGAACGGACGAACGGACAGAAAGACGAACACCGACAAATACGGACGAACTGATCATCGGAAAGAACGAACGAACGGATGAACGAAAGAACGGACGAAGAACGAACGGATGGACAGATGAACGGACGAATGGGCGAACGGACGAACGGACTAACGGACAGAAAGGCGAACACCGACAAATATGGACGAACTGATCATCGGAAGAACGAACGAACGAACGGATGAACGAAAGAACGAACGAAAAAACGAACGGGCGAATTGACAAACGTACAAAGGAGTAACGGAATAACGGACGAACACGCGCATGTACAAATGCACGAATACAGGAACCCACAAATGCACGAACGAACTAACCGATTGAGAGAACACGTTTTCAGAATGCTTTTATTTGAAAAAATATAAATTTTGGAAATATACAAAAGTAGCAATTATTTTAAATCCATTCTCTACTAAAATTAAGTGCACTTATTGTAAATTATTAATTATAAATCCATTATAAATTATAAATTATAAATTATAAATACATTCTCTACTAAAATTAAGTGAACTTATTGTAACGGACATCTTTTACTCTTC
>SEYY01004219.1:35000-38491 GCA_009176605.1 Armadillidium nasatum
CATCAAAGCAAACCTAACTCTCCCGACTAAATTGGCTACTCCAGCCTAAGACCTACTCCAGATCTTAATGGATGCTACTCCAGCGGTCTATCCTAATCCAAGATAGATTAATCCAAGGGCGACGAGCTAAGTCATCAGCCAAGACCCGGACTGGTCAATATTTCAACTCTAGATAAAGCTGAATCATCTTTTATTAATCTTCTTTTAAGCGACTTAAAGAGTAATCTTCTTTCTTCCTTCAAACGATCTTCAATTAAACAATTACATAGTTTTCCATAATATTTACGCATAAATATTATTATGAAGGATGACTTTTATATCCTTAATTCACTTTTTCTTTATGAGAGTTTATTAGGAAAGTGGAGCTTTGATCGTCTTCACTGTTGTTAAGTAATTTTTGTTAACCAATTAGACAACTTTTGGTATATAAATCTTCATTAGATTCGGTCGATTAGTCTAGTTATTCTCACATCTGTAATTTTCCAGTATGCATTCAAGTCTTTGTCGGCCATATTTGAAACTCTGCGTCACGTGATCTCTTGAGAATTCGTCTCTTGCACACTCGCGATTTTTATTTATTACATGCTTATTAATTATTTTATACCACTTTTAGTTTATTATTTACTATTCCCTCTTACATAATTACACATAAATATATAATACACATAAATAAATATATAAAACACTTATATCTAAACTAAATAATTAACTAAAGCTAAATAACTATATTTACAATTTCTGGAGTTCCGCCATTTTATTTATACTTTGACACTGCAACTTACGAAGTCTTTTACTATTTTAAATAATTTATTATATAATGGGGAATTCATTTAACATTAAAATAATAACATAAACAAGAAATATGGATAAAATACTAATAATAATAATAATAAAATATAAAAACAAGTACATTTAATATAAATAATAATAAGCCAAAAACCTAAAATATGCCATTCTGCAATCGAACTAAATTAACTATTCTAAAAACAGATTGTATTGCTGTATTCTTATCATTAAACAAAACTACAATAAAACCATGTACTAAAATATTTTTAAACAATAGCTTATATATATATGTTTATATATATACATATACATCCGAATAATTTTATTTCTAAATACTAAAATAAATTAAACAAAGTTACGCAAGTGCCACAATTTCAACACATTAGGTTTGCCTCCGAAAATCAAGCTATATCATACTTCTTTGTCATTTATGATACAAAAGGTATTTTCTCAGGCTAAGTTATATTCCAAAATCCTTTACACACCCCGTTGCTAAAATATTAGTTGCCTGAAGAAAATTTCTTATATAAATGACTATAACTATCTTAGCCTATAAAAGAAAATTCTTAAATTACGTTTTCGTCAACTTATCTATATTCGCCATCTTTCTCTATCTCTCTCTATCTGAGATCGTCTATTAACTTAATTACTAACTTAACATCTATATTATATATTTACAAGTACTTATCTATTTAATTAAATAGATTTTGGCATCATCATCTTCTTCTTTACTCTCTATCTCTCTCTCTTTCTCCCATCAATTTTCTCGAAATTGTTCTCTTCTTATAAGCGCTTTATCACCATGCTAATCTTCTTGCATTAATACTTGGAGCTAAAATACACTATAAAATAAAATATTATGAAACCTCAAATGAAAAATATACCATATTTGACAAATTCTACCGTCTCAGGACAATTGTTTAGATTTCCTGGAGTTAAAGATTACACTCTGAATCTTTTATTTTTCCTGTGTGATTTATTCCTGGACATCAATGTTGAATTAATCCATTTATTTCCATTTGGACGTCAATGTTGTTTTATTCCAATTATATTCTTTGAGTCCCTGAGTAGTCTTGCGTAAGGTACCTACCAAGCACTAGTCACATGACGGCTCTACTTGAAGTCTTCCTAAGAACTAACTTCAATGAATCGAAATTCTGCAGAGGGGTGAATAAGAAAACATTTCTCATTCCCGTGAGACTCTACCAACAAACTCACAAGTTCGCAAATTCACAGCTGTGTTTCAACCATAGATTTCCTTTTATCACACGTTTATCACACATTACTCAATATAAATGAACCATAAATATATAATTTCACATAAATATAAATGAACCTATAAATCTCCACTTAACAATGTTTCTCACTTAGAAACAACCAAACATCTTAATTACCAATAATATCAATATAAGACCGATCACATTTCTCGATCTATATTCAATAGGTCTTCTGGGTAAATCACTAGAATCGATCACTGGACCTCTTGAGCGCAAATTGTATCTATTCTCCTGGTGAATATTTCTGTTACTATTATTAGTACTATTATTTCCTCTGGTAACTGGAAAATAATCTGTATCATCGTCTGACTCTGAATCAGGGTTTTCTTCGTTTGTTACATCGTTTCTTTCTACATTTGGGGTATTTTCTGTCTCTTCATGAAAATCGTAAGTCCATTCCGGTAATCTGCAGATTTTTAATCTGTTAATATGTACTTTTTCCGTTCTTTTGTGCTGGTCATATAAGGGTTTTATGGTGTAATTTACGGGTGAATATTTCTCTATTATTCGGTAAGGTCCCAAATATCTCGGTTTCAGCTTACTACCTCTCTTACATCTATAATTGTCTTTTAGCCACACAAAATCTCCGACTTCCATTTCTCTAAAATTACGATCTCTGTAATGTTCTTTCCTCTTACTTTGTGTATTAACACTAAATTTGTGTGCTTCCTCGTAAGCTTCCTTAATTTTATTACTCATCTCTTCCTTCACATTTCCTCCGATATAATCATAAGATGCGCCAGTTTTTATAATATCAGAAAGGGGTAAACTTGCATCTCTTCCAAAAAACAAAAAGAAAGGAATTTCGTTAATGCTAGAATGATATGATGTATTTAATGCTAAAGTTACATATGACAAATAATCTTCCCACTGATTTAAAGATGAGTGTTCTAAAGCAGAACTAAGAGCTTTTTTAATGCTTCTATGAGATCTCTCAATATAGCTATTACTTTGGGGATGGAAACTTGTGGTATAATGAATTTTTGTTTTAAACAAATCACAAACCTCCTTAAACAATTGCGAATGGAACTGAGTTCCGTTATCTACAGTTACATGTAAGGGAATGGAAAATTTATTAATATAATCAATAAGGCATTCTACTATTATTTCTTTCCTAATGTTGGGAATGGGATATGTCTGTAGGAATCTAGAGAAGTGATCAATAACTGAGAATATGTATTTGTTTCCTTTCTCTGTCTCCGGTAGTGGTCCAACAATGTCTATGCCTAAATGAACTCCTGGTGCTATTGGTGTGTTATATGTTTGTAGGGGAGCTTTAATAGTGTTATAAGGTGAAATCTTTTGGCAAACCAAACAGCTTCTACAATACTCCTTTAAATCTTGTCTCATACTTGGCCAATAAAAGAACTCTTCGGCTCTATACAAAGTTTTTGTAAATCCTGAATGAAAGTTTAAATTGGAATTGTG
>SEYY01004220.1:0-2500 GCA_009176605.1 Armadillidium nasatum
ATTAATTGAATCTTTAGTAGTTCATAACTATATTAATACTAGGAATTTTACGGTTTCATTTAATTCTTGAAATAATAATATTAATTATGTTAACAGTAGTAAAAATAATAATAATAATGTTGATGATAATAATAATAGTAATATAAAATGTAATTATAATAATAATAGTAATAATAATTATAATTATAATTATAATAATAATAATAACTATATTAATAGCAATAATAAGAATAATGATAATAATAATAATAATAATAATAATAGAAGAAGAAGAAGAAGAAGAAGAATACCAAAGAAATAAATTAAGAAAATTGAGAGAGAGAGAGAAAGAGTGAAAGAGAAAAAAGAAAGAGAGATAGAGAAAGAAAGAGAGAAAGAGAAAGAGAGAGAGAGAGAGAGAGAGTGAGAGAAAGAAATAGTGATTGGAATCTGTATTAAGTTATAGGATGAATTTCTTGCCCCATTAAAGTTGAGGAAGATCTCTCTCCATAAAACTTGACAATGAAGGAGTAATTTGCAACATCCTCCAACTTCGTCCAAGTTTTTGAAGTTTCGATTTATAGGTTCGAATAATTTTATATTTTTTTCCATCCCATTTTTTATTCTCCGAAGTCTAACGTTTCTTCTTTTCTTTAAACTTTTGGAGTTTATTACGATTTTGGTAAAATTTCGGTCAAAAAAAAAAAAAAAAAAAAAAAAAAAATTTTTTTTTTTTTCCTTCTATTAATGTATTATAAATATTTACGAATTTTATATATTTATATATATTTATATATATACATTATATATATATATATATATATATATATATATATATATTATATATCTAATATATATCTAGTATTATAATATTATATTATATATATATTATTATATATTATATATATATATATTATATATTATATATATTTATATATATTTAATCATTGACTTTGTTTTTTAATTTTTTTTTTTTTTTTAATTTTTATTAAAATATGTAGGGTTATTTATTTGATTAACAAAATAATTCACTTATTAAACTTTTTTATTAATTTGCTAGAGATTTTATAAGTAAATTTTATTTATTTATTTTTGTATAAATTTTAACTGATATTATTATTATTAATATTTATTAATTATTATTTTATTCTTATTATTATTATTATTATTATATTATTATTATTATTATGTATTATTATTATTTTAATTATTATGATTATTTTTTATTATTAATTATTAAAATCAGATATTCTACTGTCCTATAATATTTTTTTTTATTTTACGTATTATTTTGATTACTTTAGATTTTTTTTTTTCGTGTTATTACTGTCATTATATTATTATTATCACCATTAATTTATTATTATTATCTTTAAGGTCGCTGAGATTTTATTATTATATCAGGATCTCAGTAGGGATGTAGGAGTATTTTATATTTTACTATTATTGCTATTATTCTTTTTAGTATTCTCCTCCTTATGCAGCATTATATATATAATTAAAATATTATTATATATATTATTATAATATATTAGTTATTCGAAGGAAGTTTCAGATATTATTAATAAGGTATTAATATTCGTGTATTATTATTCATAAGTATATTATTACTAATATAATATGTATCATCAGGTATGAAATAGTATATTATTATTGTTATTATTATATTATTATTGTTATTATTATTATTATTTTATTATTTTTTATTAAATTATTATTATTATATTTTATATTTGGTTTTTTTATTTTATTAAAATTATATTTTTTTTTTTTTTAAAATAAAAAAAAAAAAAAAAAAAAAAAAATTATTATTATAGT
Source organism: Armadillidium nasatum (assembly GCA_009176605.1). Classification (NCBI taxonomy): domain Eukaryota; kingdom Metazoa; phylum Arthropoda; class Malacostraca; order Isopoda; family Armadillidiidae; genus Armadillidium; species Armadillidium nasatum. The sequence goes on from SEYY01004220.1 coordinate 1,798, forward strand.
ATATATTTATTAAAATATATTTAATTAATAAACATTATAAATTATAAAATGCTATTTAATATTACAAGAGTTTTGTATTTAGTATTTTTTAAATAATAAACAGATTACATATATTATATATATTATATATTTATATTATAGTAATATATATATATAATAGTAATATCTATATATATATATATATAATATATATAAATATATATTTAGTCTAAAGAATCCACAGTATTTTCCTCAAGTTTCCCCTATTCAGAAACTGACATCAACAATATTATTATTATTATTTATTATTATATTATTTTATTATTTTTATTATTATTATATTATATATATTATATATATTATTATTATTATTAATTATTTTATAATTATATTTAGTTTAATTTATATTATTTGTTATTTCTTTAAAATTTATTTATTCATTTTTACAATAAAATATATATATATATATATTATATTATATATATATATATTATATATATATATATTATATTATATATATATATATTATATATATATATATATATATTATATATATATATATATATATATATAATATATATATATATATATATATATATATATATATATATATATATATATATATTATATATATATATATATATATATATATATATATATATATATATATATATATATATATATATATATAATATAAATATATAATATATATATATATATAATA
>SEYY01004220.1:47500-52500 GCA_009176605.1 Armadillidium nasatum
GGAATTGCCATTTGAAAAAGGAAAGAAACTGCAATTGTCTTTTCAAAAATATTGCTTTAATGTTTTTGATTTTTACATCGATTCTGACACGTTGCCATTTCTCTTTTTCATTAAAAAAAAAAAAAAAAAAAAAAAAAAAAAAAAAAAAAAGTTTAGTGAAACTTTAAAAATGGACGAAATTTTTCATTTGTTAAAAAAAAAAAAAAAAATAAAAACATTTTCAATATGATAAAGAGCAGTTATCTCTAGCAAGGATGACTATGTAGTACATATATTAGAATGAAAAGACAAAGTTGTTATCATAGCTAAACTTAATGTAAATTTGTTGATAATTTACAGAATTTAAAAGATTTGAAGTTTTTCAACATCAATATTTACGAGGCTTTTCAGGATTAAAATATATGAGACTTTTGAAGATCAAAAGATTTGAGGTTTTTAAAGATCAGAAGATATGAAGCTGTTGAAGACCAAAGTACAATAGGCTTTTAAATATTAAAAGGTATGAGGCTTTTGAAGATCAAAAGATATGAGGCTTTTGAAGATCAAAAAATGAGACTTTTGAAGATCAAAAGATTTGAGGTTTTTAAAGATCAGAAGATATGAAGCTGTTGAAGACCAAAGTACAATAGGCTTTTAAATATTAAAAGGTATGAGACTTTTGAAGATCAAGAAATGAGACTTTTGAAAATCAAAAGGTATGAGACTTTTGAAGATCAAAAGATACGAGACTTTTGAAGATCAAAAGATATGAGACTTTTGAAGATCAAAAGATAAGAGACTTTTGAAGATCAAAAGATATGAGACTTTGAAGATCAAAAAATGAAACTTGAAGATCAAAAGGTATGAGACTTTTGAAGATCAAAAAATGAGACTTTTGAAGATCAAAAAATGAGACTTTTTGAAGATCAAAAGGTATGAGACTTTTGAAGATCAAAAGATATGAGACTTTTGAAGATCAAAAGATATGAAACTTTTAAAAATCAAAAGATATGAAACTTTTGAAAATCAAAAGATATGAGACTTTTGAAGATCAAAAGATATGAGACTTTTGAAGATCAAAAGATATGAGGCATTTGAAGAAGTGTCAATATCCTGATCCATCTGAACTTCTCAAAAACTTCAATAATTGCTTCAATACCTTCTCTAAATCACATAATATTCCAGAATAGTTTTTCACCTATTCTTAACTTCGCACATTCCAAATGGATTTTTCCAGTTACTGTAGTTTCTAGAATATTTTATTTTTAATTTTTATTTTGGTATGTAAACTATTTCTAATTGTTTTCACAGTGCTAGTATGGTTTCTAATATCTTCTTGTTTCGCATGAATTTTCAAAGGTTAGATTTGAACAATAATAAACACAATACCGCTGGATATTTCCGCCTTACCACATCTTGAACGCATTCAAAATGTTCATTCGTTGCTCTCTCTCTCTCTCTCTCTCTCTCTCTCTCTCTCTCTCTCTCTCTCTCTCTCTCTCTCTCTCTAATGTTATAATGAAATAAAGTATCGTAATGTGTATTAAATTGCATGTGAAGCTCAAAAACTAAAATACGAGTATATATAAATTCCATTACGTTGTCTCCATTTTAATATTTTAGCTGGTGTCCGAATACGTTTAAATGAATCAACCTTCCGTGTAATTAAAAGATCATATATATATATATATATATATATATATATATATATATATATATATATATATATATATTATATATATATATATATATTATATAATATATATATATAATATATATATATATATATATATATATATATATATATATATATATATATATATATATATATATATATATAATATATATATATATATATATATATATATATATATATATAATATATATATATATATATATATATATATATATATATATATATATATATATATATATATATATATATATATATATATATATATATATATATATATATATATATATATATATATATATATATATATATATATATATATATATATATATATATATATATATATATATATATATATATATATATATATATATATATATATATATATATATATATATATATATATATATATATATATATATATATATATTATTATTATATTTTATTATTTTTTTTATTTTTTTTTTTTTTTTATATATATTATTATATTTATATATATTATTATTATTTATTTTATTTTTTTTTTTTTTTTACAGGAAAAAAATTAAAAAACTTTAGTTCAATTTTCCCACACAATAATAAATATATATATATATATATATATATATATATATATATATATATATATATATTATATATATATATATATATATATATATATATATATATATATATATATATATATATATATATATATATATATATATATATATATATATATATATATATATATATATATATATATATATATATATATATATATATATATATATATATATATATATATTATATATATATATATATATATATATATATATATATATATATATATATATATATAATATATATATATATATATATATATATATATATATATATATATATATATTATATATATATATATATATATATATATTTATATATAAATATAAATATTATATATATATTAATTATATATTATTATTATTATTATTATTATTTTTTTTTTTTTTTACAGGAAAAAAATTAAAAACTTTAGTTCAATTTTCCCACACAAAAAATTACCTCAACCCCAAATTCGTGGGGGAAATTCGTCCTACGAGAGGAGGTGGGGGGGGGAGAGAGAGGGAGTAATTCTTAAGTGGATTAACGGCCGATAAAATAAGAGATATTCTAAGTTTATAATTGAGTTAATTATTTATTCGAAGTACGCGTTAAAAAAAAAAAAAAAAAAAATTAATTTTTCAAACCTTGACTTTAATCAAGTTAATGCGTCTCACGCGTTATCTAATTCCCAAGGTAAAAAGTGGATAAATGAGGAAAAAGAAAAGATTATTTAGAATTATGAGCTTCATCATATATATATAAATATATTATATATATATATATATATATATATATATATATATATATATATATATATATATATATATATATATATATATATATATATATATATATATATATATATATATATATATATATATATATAATATATATATATATATATATATATATATATATATATATATATATATATATATATATATATATATATATATATATATATATATATATATATATATATTATATATATATATATATATATATATATATATATATATATATATATATATATATATATATATATATATATATATATATATATATATATATATATATATATATATATTATATATATATATATATATATATATATATATATATATATATATATATATATATATATATATATATATATATATATATATATATATATATATATATATATATATTATATATATATATATATATATATTATATATATATATATATATATATATATATATATATATATATATATATATATATATATATATATATATTATATATATATATATATATATATATATATATATATATATATATATATATATATATATATATATATATATATATATATATATATATATATATATATATATATATATATATATATATATATATATATATATATATATATATATATATATATATATATATATATGTATTAAGAATATTTTATGTTTGTATGCTATTATTTAATTTTTATTATTATATTACTAAGATAAATATTAAAATAAAAGTAAAAATTTATTATTAGCTTTGGAGCTTCCAGCACTTAAATTTTGAAGAAAAATAAAATATTAATTTCTATAATTATAAGAAAAATAAATAGGGAGAGTTAGACCTTTTAATTTAATATTAAAATGTAAGTAAATTGGTCCGATTAAATCAAATATTTAAAAAAAAAAAAAATAAAAAAATAAAAATAAAAAAAAAATAATATAAAAAAATTCTATAAAGCTTTTTATTCACTTTGATTTCTTTTTCTAATTCACCTCTACAGTACTACAAAATTCTATGAAACAAGTTAACTACAATAAACTTTTTTTTAATTAATATGAAATTTATTATTAATAAGTGTCGTTACCTTCACTGTCTTACTCGTACAGGTTGCAAAAATAAAATAAAAAAGTAAAAAATAAAATAAATATATAAGAATTAAATTAAAATTAATATTTCTATAGAAATTTTAAAATTAATAAATTTTATATAACTCAACAGCCTTTTACAGTAAATATCAAAAGCTAGAAATTAGAGAAGCTAGAAATTATATATATATATATATATATATATATATATATATATATATATATATATATATATATATATATATATATATATATATATATATATATATATATATATATATATATAGTGAATTCAATTTTTGAAAACCCGCACATAAATCAGTTGAAAAGAGAGATTGAACTCATCGCACGAGACGTTAATGTTGAAACTCAACTGAAGAACGGGTTTCCGTCTGCTGAATTTGAGAAGTTCAGAAAGTTCAGATTCGATTCTTTTCTCTATTTCTTCAACTCTCTCAAAAAACTTTTAATTTTAATCAAAGAGAAAAAAAGATATAATAATATAATAATAATATATAATAATAATAATAATAATAATAATATATAATAATAATAATAATAATAATAATAATAAATAATAATATAATAATAATAATAATAATAATAATAATAATATAATAATAATAATAATAATAATAATAATAATAATAATAATAATAATAATAATAATAATAATAATAATATATAATAATATAATAAATAATAATATTAATAATTTTAATTTTTTTTTTTTTATAAATAAATAATAAAAGTTAATAATTTTATTTAATAAAATAATAATATTTTATAATAATAATAATAAATAATAATAATAAATAATAATAATATAATAATAAATAATAATAATAATAATAATTAATTAATTTTCAATTTTA
>SEYY01004220.1:77500-80000 GCA_009176605.1 Armadillidium nasatum
AAAAAAAAAAAAAAAAAAAAAAAAAAAAAAAAAAATTTTTTTTTTCCTTTTTTTTTAAAGTTTTTGGTTTTAATTTTTAAAAGTTTTTTGACTTTAATTTTTAATTATTTTTTCTGCTTTTTTTTCTTTTAAACAATTTTTAAGTTTATTATTAAATATATATATATATATATATATATATATATATATATATATATATATATATATATATATATATATATATATATATATATATATATATATATCTATATATATATATATAATATATAATTATATAGGAGGGTGCTTGGAACCCCTACTTGGGCTACTATGGCATTCTGTTGGGTGCTCCTGGGTTGCAGGAGCAACCAACCAAAGTCAAGCAATGCCAACATGTGCACAACGACTATTGCGACTAAATTAGCAATAAAAGACAAAGAAAAATTTTCCGCACTTCAGGACTCGAACCCATTGTCTAACGGCGACGCTGTTGTCAAAGGATTCGAATCCTGGCGTGCGGAAAAATTTTCTCTGTTGTATATATATATATATATATATATATATATATATATATATATATATATATATATATATATATATATATATATATATATATATATATATATATTATATATATATATATATATATATATATATATATATATATAATATATATATATATATATATATATATATATATATATATATATATATATATATATATATATTTATATATATATATATATATATATATATATATATAATATATATATATTAAGGATAGACAGATGAAAAGACATTTTGATATTAAAAACGAGGAAAAACAAACTAAATTGAAAAACTGAAAAATCCTATTGAGTGCTTGAGTATTCAAGTACAAAATCTGGTACTATTTCCCCTAAGGAAAAAAAATAACAAATCCTAGTGTTTAATTAAGAAAGTTCCAAATCTGGCACCATTTCTGGCTTCATTTCCACTAAGGAAAAGAAAAACCTGACAAATCCTAGAATCTAATTAAGAAAAGTACCAAATCTGCCACTACTTCTACCTCCCATTTCCTCGTAAAAAGAAAAAAGAAATTCAAATCCCGATGTGTGCAATCTGGCACCATTTCTGGCACCCTCTTCACACAATAAAAAAAAAAACAAAATCCCCAAAAACTCTTTTTGAATAAATATATTAGAAATTATGATTGTAAAAGAAATGTCTGAAACAAATTTGGGGAAGATCAGAGAGAGGATTTAGTCAAGCAAGTCCAATTTATGAGCACCTCTTTTTATTTATAAAAGAGAAACACTATTTAGCAAAAGTTAAAAATTACGAAGCCAAAAATCTATTTTCAAATTTTTAATGTCCTCATTAAATAAAGGAAAATTGTGTCGCACTGCACCAAAAGCCACACAAATGTATGAATTGAAATTCATGGGTTCATGTTATATATATATATATATATATATATATATATATATTATATATATATATATATATATATATATATATATATATATATATATATATATATATATATATATATATATATATATATATATATATATATATATATATATATATATATATATATAATATATATATATATATATATATATATATATATATATATATATATATTATATATATATATATATAATATAGTTTTTTTTTTTTTTTTTTTTTTTATTATTAATTTAAATTTTAATAAATATAAATTTATTACTATAATATATTAAAAGAAATTTTTTTAATATTTAAAAGGATTTTTACTGAATATTTTTAAAAAAAAATTCATAGATGTTTACTGAGATTTTAAAATTCTTTTCAAAAATTATTTTAAGCTTTAAAATAATATATATATATAATTATATATATATATATATATATATATATATATATATATATATATATATATATATATATATATATATATATATATATATATATATATATATATATATATATATATACTATATATATATGAATTATCCTAAAAAACTAAAAATTACCGTAGCATTCATAGTATATTTTAAAAAAATTCTTAAGAACTGAAAGTGAAGAATTTTAAAAAATTTTCAGTCTTCTCGAAACATTCCTTGAAATCACTGAAAATTCACTGAAAAACTTCTTTGAAAATCTGCTGTAGGTTTGATTCCATTTAAAATCTGCTTCAGGTTTGGTAAAAAAGTGATCCAGAGATTTGAGATAATTTTTTGAAATTTGGTTAATAAACTGACTATATTAAACACGAGATATATAATAAAAAGGTTTTCCCCTTTTTTTTTAAAAAAAAAAAAAAAAAAAAAAAAATTCAATTGTTTCTTCTACTGTAATAAGACTATATCTTTTCTTTTTCCAATTATCGTTGCGATAAGCAATTTTTTTTTAAATAAAATATATCAATCAGGAAAAAAAAATGAATTTTAATTTTGAAGAACTGTCACAACCTCATAATTTATGCTCAGAAAAAAATTAATTTTGTAAAGAAATTTTCATGCTCTATAGTTTCTTAAACTTACCTCATATATTT
>SEYY01004220.1:90000-95000 GCA_009176605.1 Armadillidium nasatum
TAAGAGCGGAAAAGTTTATAAGTCTTTTAGCCTTTGACTCAACTCTATCCAAAAGACGGGTGAAATCTGAGCCACCGCAGATATGAGAGCAGTACTTCTATACAAGGGCGGATGAGGTCCTTGTATAACTGGAGTAACTGTGAAGAAAGGAAAAAATTCTCGCAGTCTAAACAAAACTATCAGCTATTTTGAGGCTGTCCTAGAAACCATTGTGATGTGAGGTTTCCAAGACTGTTTTGGTTTATGTAAAGGCCAAGAATATTTATATTGTCAACAGGAGAGATGGGAGAACCATCGAAAAAATAGGAAAGTTAGGAGGTGTCTTTGAGAGGGAGATTTCTAGAAGTTGAATTTTTAAAGAGTTGAATTTCACAAGGTTGAGACGACCCCACTGGGAAATTCTATCCAGATCTGCAAGAATGGAATCTGAAAGATGAAGACTAGAGGCAACTCTAGATACAATGGAGGGAGCTGATTTGAAATGAGTAGAAGAATGGAGAGTCGGGTCATTGGAATATGAATTGATAGGGTTTGACGAGCAACTGGAAAGATCATTAATGAAAACTAGGAATACAGTAGGAGACAAGTCAGAACCCTGAGGAGCACCACTTTTGACTGTGAAGTAATAAGAAGTCGCCCCAGTAACAACAGCCGAAAATGGAACGATTTAGAAAGAAAGCTCGACTTAAGCAAAGAGAAGGAGGAAACCCAAAGGAGGAGAGCTTGGAGAGTAGTGACGCATGCCATACCCGGTCAAATGTCTTAGATATATCAAGCACCACCACGCAAGTCTGTCTCCTCATGGTCCCTAAGGGCAGAAGACCATAAATCTGCGAGATAGGAAAGTATATCACCAATAAACCTCGAGCGCCGAAAGCCATACTGGTGATCAGGAAGAAAGGAATGGGATTTCAGATGATCTTAGAAATGAGGGTTGAGAAGAGTTTCAAAGATCTAAGACAGAATACAAGTGAGAGCAATAGGGAGATAGTTAAAGGGATCAGAGCGGCTACCTTTTTTTCGGAATAGGTTGTACTAATGCGCGCTTCTAACACTGAGGAAAAGTATTAGTATTGAGGCACAGAGAGAAAAGGTGAACGAGGGATGGATATATGGGACTGATATATATATATATATATATATATATATATATATATATATATATATATATATATATATATATATATATATATATATATATATATATATATATATATATATATATATATATATATATATAATATTATATATATATATATATATATATATATATATATATATATATATAATATATATATATATAAAGTAAAAAAATAAAATAAATAATATTTTAAAACATATTAATTGCTTATTTTGAATTTTAAAGTAGGTATAAAACAAATTTTGAAATTATTTTTCCCATTTTGGTGATGCAGGAGCGAAATAACGATTAAGGCAAGCTGTGATTACCTCAGCTTTTTTTGGGTCATGAAATGATGAAATAGACAGAATGCGAATTTGAGGGACTTTAAAAGTAGAAATACTCTCCAATCAAGACTAGTGCAAGTTTTTATTCCCTCAAAAAGATAGATAGAAATAGATAGATAGATAGATAGATAGATAGATAGACTTTAATTCTTTATTTCGTAGACACAGTACGTAACATGGATAGATAGATAGATAAATAGATGGAAAGATAGATAGATAGATAGATAGATAGATAGATAGATAGATAGATAGATAGATAGATAGATTGATAGATAGATAGATAGATAGAAAGAGAGAGAGAACTCTGTACACAAGGAGACAAATCAAGAAATAAATCTATATCAGTATTCTAAGAGAGAGAGAGAGAGAGAGAGAGAGAGAGAGAGAGAGAGAGAGAGAGAGAGAGAGAGAGAGAGAGAGAGAGAGAGAGAGAGAGAGAGAGAGAGAGAGAGAGAGAGATCTGAGCACAAGGAGACAAGTCAAAAAGTAAATCTACATCCTTATTCTTAGAGATACAAAGAGAGAGGGAGGGGGGAGAAATAGAGAACTCAGAGCACTAAGAGTCAATAAAATAAATCTATCCATATTATAATTCAGAGAGAGAGAGAGAGAGAGAGAGAGAGAGAGAGAGAGAGAGAGAGAGAGAGAGAGAGAGAGAGAGAGAGAGAGAGAGAGAGAGAGAACCCGAAACACAAGGACACAAGTCAAGAAATCTATCCATTAATTAAATGAGAGTTATAACTCTCTCACAAATGGTGTTTAAAGAGAACATTGATTCATTGATCATCATTTCAAATAGTAGTGAGCCAAGATACTTGACTTACAAATACGTATTCCAGTATATTACAGAAAAATATATATATTTACAAAGTACGTAATACATAATACAAAGTAAATAATAGATAGACAGAATCCGATGTATCATATTATTTCATTCCAGATCTCATTTCATATCTTATTAACATCGTAAAATCTAACTTTCAAATAGCCGATTTAATTTACTTTCCCTATTTCCAGCGATTTTATAGGAGGTATTACGATCTCTCGTATATCAGAAACGTTAGTAAAATTGAATGAGGATAATAATGATAACATTACTGATAATAATGACAGTAGTAATAAAAAATACTGCTACTTATAATGAAAATAATAATAATAATAACAGCAACAATAATAAAAGTATTAATAAAAATAATAATAATAATAATAATAAAAATAATAATAATAATAATAATAATAATAATAATAATAATAATAATAATAATATAATAATTATTATATAATTATTATTATTATTATTATTAATTAATATAATCATTAATAATTATTAAAAAAATAAAAATTAAAATAAAATATAAAAATAATAATAATAATAATAATATATAATAAATAATAATAATAATAATAATAATAATAATAATAATAATAATAATAATAATAATAATAATAATATAATAATAATAATAATAATAATAATAATAATAATAATAATAATAATAATAATAATAATAATAATAATAATAATAATAATAAATAAATAAAAATAAAAATAAATAGAAGAACACGAATAGAAATATTAATAGCATTCTAAAAAACACAAAAGACATTTTGGAGAAAGGAAAGCTCAAAAGACATTAATAAGTTAATAGACATGAAAATATGACCACAATATTAGATTTACGTTAAAAAAAAAAAAAAAAAAAAAAAAAAAAAAAAGCATTAAGATTATACAAATCTTCATATTTTTTTTTTTTTTTTTTTTTTTTGAATGTTGAAATGCTTCTGTCATTCAAGTCCTCATTAAAAAAAATGAACAAATTCTGAGTTTAATTTTAAAATATGGATTTATTCTGAGCTTTATTTTTAAAAATGAACTTATGAGTTTTGTTTAAAAATGAAATAATTTTGAGTTTTATTTTAAAAATATTAACAAATTTTAAGGTTTACTTTTAAAAATGGACTAATTCAAAATTTTATTTTTAAAAATGAACTAATTCTGAATTTTATTTTAAAAAAGGAATTAATTTTGAGTTTTCTTTTAAAAATGAATTAATTCTGAAATTTCATTTTAAAAAAAGAACTAATTTTGAGTTTTATTATAAAAAATTAACTAATTCTGAGTGTTATTTTAAAAAGGAACTAATTTTGAGTTTTATTTTAAAAAATTAACTAATTCAGTTTTGTTTTTAAATTAACTAATTCTTAGCTTAATTTAAAAAAATGAACTAATTCTGGATTTTTTTTTTAAAAAATGAACTAATTCTGAGATTTTAAAAACTGAACTAATTCTGAATATCATTTTTAAAAATGAACTAATTCTGAGTTTTATTTTTAAAAATGAACTAATTCTGAGTTTTATTTTTAAAAATGAACTAATCCTGAGTTTCATTTTAAAATGTGAAATAATTATAATTTTATTTTAAAAATTAATTCTGAGTTTCATTTTTAAAAAATGAACTAATTCCGAGTTTTATTTTAGTAAAAAGTGTGAGAAAAATTACTGAAAAATATATAAAGAAAGATCAAATAGCTTTAAAGTGGTTGAGTAGGATAATTTTTTTTACTATATGAAATAATTTTCAGGCATCCAGATTAATATATACTTGAACATACACATACATCAATATATACATAAATACATATATAATAACAGACATTTATTCAAAAAAATTTAATATATTAATAATATATTTTAATATATATATTTTTAATATATTGTTTAAATATATTATTTAGGCTCTTCTTTCTTTATGCATTTTTCTCCCTCATAGAAAATCTTCGTGAGTTTAGGAGAAAAGTTTCGTGTCCTTTTAAAGAAGATGATGTAAAAGGAATCACTGCATCTCCCTCAATCCAAAACCCCCACTCTATCTCCCTCAATCCAAAACCCTCACTCCGTCTCCCTCAATACAAAACCCCCACTGCATCTCCCTCCAACCTTCATCCCCATTCCTCAAAATGAAAATTTAAGAAACTAAAACCCTTGTAGCGATAATTAAATTTTAACATTTATTTATAATTATAATTAATAAAAATATTTATTTTTAATTAATATTGAATTTTTTTTATTAGCAATATTTAGTCTTTAATTCCGTATCAGAAAAAAATTAATACACTGATAATATTAGAAAAAATAATCAAATTTCCTTATGTGAATTACTTTTAATAGTAATTTCCCTTTTTCCCGATACTGAATTTCAATTTTTTTTTTTTTTTTTTTTTTTTTTTTTTTTTTTTGTAAAAAAAAAAAAAAAATTTTTTTAAAAATTAAAAACAAAGAAGTTAATATTATGTACAAGTAATTATTTTTTAGTTACCTTTTTTGATTTCAAATAAAAAGAATTGATTTAATAGTTTTAAATTTTATAACAGGAAATGTGAATATAGAATTAAATAAAAAGACCAACAAAAAGAATAAAACGCTTTTTAACTTTAAGTTTAATTAAATATGAATTTATTCTTGAAACTTCAACAGTAATAAGAAAAAACATATGATTAAATTTACTAACACAAAATAAAAATAAGATTTTTAA
>SEYY01004220.1:100000-105000 GCA_009176605.1 Armadillidium nasatum
TATTATTATTATTATTATTATTATTATTTTTTATTTTTATTTTTTTTATTTTATTATTATTATTATTATTATTATTATTATTATTATTATTATTATTATTATTATTATTATTATTATTATTATTATTATTATTATCATTACCATTATTATTATTTTTAATCATCAATATTATTAATATTATTTTATTACAAATATTACTTTAATTTTAATGTTTGATTATTATTATTGTTAATGTTTTATTATAAATATTTTTATTATTATTATTATAATTATTATTATTATTATTATAATTATTATTATTATTATTATTATTATTATTATTATTATTATTATTATTATTATTGTTTACATCTTAACGTTCGCCAATGCTTAATTTAATCATGTTTTAATTTTTTATTAAATTTATGAAAAATCTCTTGAAAAAATTAAAGAAGAAGTAACTTAAAATCTCTTTTAAATTAATTTTAAATCTCTTAAAGAAAATAAAGAGCAATAAAGAATTATTTAATTAAAAATAATTTAAAATCAAGATCTTTAATTACATTTTTTTAATTGTTTTTCTCAAGGGTTTTTTAAAAGATAATTTTCATTGTGCATGCGTTTTAAATTTCGCATGCTTAAGCCTCAATTGGCTTATAAGTATTTTTATCAATTATGACACATTCTTTTGAAGATCTGAGCATGCATATTTTAATTAATTAATTAACTTTTTAAATTACTGTTAGAGTTAGAGTTTGAGTTAGAGTTAGAAAAAGAGTTAGAGCTAAAGTTAGAGTTTGAGATAAAGTAAGAGTTGCAGTTACATTTACGGTACAATTACAGTTATAGTTGCAATTACAGTTACAGATAAAGATATAAATAAAATTACAGTTACAGTTATAGTTACAATTACAGTGACAATTTATAGATACAATTACATTTACAGTTATAGTTACAGTTACAGTTATAGTTACAATTACAGTTACCTTTATAGTTATAATTACATTTACAGTTATTGTTACAGTTAAAGTTATAATTACAGCTGCAGTTATAATTACAATTACAGTTAGATTTATAGTTACAATTGCATTTACAGATATAGTTACAGTTACAGTTATATTGTTGCTGGTATATTTTTTTTTGTGAATATGAGAAATTTGAGATATTACAAGGTAAATGAATTGAAAATGATTCTTATATTAGCTTGTAAATTTTATTTAAATTTTCATTTCTATTAATTAAAATTAAAATCAAAATTCGCACAGTAATCATTATTTAAAAGTGAATGAAAAAAAATAAATCAATTTTAAAATTTAATTTCTTAATATGTAAATGACCTGAATTTAAATTTAAAATAAAAGAAGAAAGAATTTTTTTTTTTTAATTTTTCTAATTATTTTTCTTATATAAAAAATGACCTCAATTTGACCTCATTTGAACTTTTTTCCTCATCCTCTCAAAATCTATTTCTAATGTTATTTTTATCTAAATTTTATATTATTTAATCTTCCTTTTTAAAATTAGAATTCTTTTCCATATGATAAAAAAGTAATTTAAATTTATAATAATCTGATTAGCATTATTAAAAAGTAATAACCATAATAATAATAATAATAATAATAATAATAATAATAATAATAATAATAATAATAATAATAATAATAATAATAATAATAATTATAATAATAATAAGAATAATAATAATAATAATAATAATAATAATAATAATAATAATAATAATAATAATAATAATAATAATAATAAATAATAATAAAAATAATAATAATAATAATAATAATAATAATAATAATAATAATAATAATAATAATAATAATAATAATAATAATAATATATAATAATAAAAATAATAATAATAATAATAATAATAATAAAAATAATAATAATAATAATAATGACGTTACAGGTTTGTGAGTTAATTCCTTAGCAATAGATGGCTTGGCAATACGAAGCAATGAAAGGATAGCCACGTGGTATTTGGTACACATGGTGTAGTGTTGCCATATGTGCTATTATAAATTTTACTTTTATTCGAATAAAATAGAAAGGCATTTGGTGAATTCATATTTGTATAGAGAAAAAAAAACTGGTCTAATTCCTTTCTATATAGACAGGCAAAAAACTCCTTTTTTGCCGCTCTATATAGAAAGGAATTAGACCGGTTTGTTTTTGATATATATATATATATATATATATATATATATATATATATATATATATATATATATATATATATATATATATATATATATATATATATTTATATATATTGTTATTTGTTATTTGTACTCTTTCTCTCTCTCTCTCTCTCTCTCTCTCTCTCTCTCTCTCTCTCTCTCTCATCTCTGTCTCTCTCCTCTCTCTCTCTCTCTCTCTCTCTCTCTCTCTCTCTCTCTCTCTCTCTCTCTCCCGGATTTTAAAATGACTTTGTACTTAAAATAACCTCGACTTTTGTAATTTACTTCTCTCATTACTTTCCTCATTACGAGTAATTTTGTAAATGAGATTGTCGTGGCAAACGGGTTTTATGTGGGCCATTCGTGACAAAATGACTGGTCGGGTGTTCGAACTCTGGTATTCAACTTGCTTTTGTATTTGATCACCACAGTCTTAATGATGATTTCGACACATAAAATGTTTTAGTTTACAGGTTTTTGTTCGTTCAATTGCTTTCATTACACAGCTACAAGCGTTTATATTATTATTATTATTATTATTATTATTATTATTATTATTATTATTATTATTATTATTATTATTATTATATATTATTTTTATTTTCATTAGTTATTTTATTTTTCATTATTTTTATTATTTTCATTATTTTATTATTATTATTATTATTATTATTATTATTATTATTATTATTATTATTATTATTATTATTATTATTATTATTATTATTATTATTATTATATTAGAGTAGAATATCGGTCGGTTCGAGAGCCAAATGAATTAAGTTTTAAGAAATATGGCTTCTTCCCTGTATTATATATTAATACAGTGTATATAAGTTAAAATATAAATAATGAAGTGTTTTATACTGCAAAATTGATTAATCTATAAGTTGCTAATAATAGGAAAAAGTGGAAAATCTAAATCATTCCCAGTAATAATCTTCAGAACGACTAAGTTCACGAAGGTCAAATAATAATAAACAATCGGTAGAGCATCAACAACCTATGGGAAACCCTGACATCAGTTTCCTGCAAAACTTTACACCCATCTTATTTAACTTCTACTTCATAATTCCTTCCAAAAGAACTTAATCTTGAATATAAAAACCTTATGGAAGAAATAACCATATAATAACACCTTGAAGAATGGTTTTTAAATTTACTGGCTACCCAAGAAGAACTTAATACTTTAAAATCTGCAAATTTCCTAATAGAGCAAGAATTAGAAATGTAAAAAGAGTCCTAATATAGTCTTAGGGGAGAATATAGAATATAGAGAATTAGATATGTAAAAAGAGTCCTAATATAGTCTTAGGGGAGAATATAGAATATAGAGAATTAGAAATGTAAAAAGAGTCCTAATATAGTCTTAGGGGAGAATATAGAATATAGAGAATTAGAAATGTAAAAAGAGTCCTAATATAGTCTTAGGGGAGAATATAGAATATAGAGAATTAGAAATGTAAAAAGAGTCCTAATATAGTCTTAGGGGAGAATATAGAATATAGAGAATTAGATATGTAAAAAGAGTCCTAATATAGTCTTAGGGGAGAATATAGAATATAGAGAATTAGATATGTAAAAAGAGTCCTAATATAGTCTTAGGGGAGAATATAGAAGCCATGAAAAGCAAAAATGAAAAAGTTACAAGAACAAATTGGAAAAAAAGGAACATTTGATGCAAAGAAAAAGTCAAATGCTTGTGTTTTATCAGAACTAAGACTACCGAAAGGCAGAGAGAATAAAAATTGTAATCAAATAGATTGAGAGAATGAATATATATGCTTTGCATGAATAGTTTGTTATTTGTAACTCTTCCTCTTTTCTCTCTCTCTCTTCTCTCTCTCTAAAAAGAGTCCTAATATAGTCTTAGGGGAGAATATAGAAGCCATGAAAATCAAAATTGAAAAAGTTACAAGAACAAATTGGAAAAAAAGGAACATTTGATGCAAAGAAAAAGTCAAATGCTTGTGTTTTATCAGAACTGAGACTACCGGAAGGCAGAGAGAATAAAAATTGTAATCAAATAGTAGCTAATCTCATTAGACAAAAAAAGACCAAAAAATTAACCTGCCGATGGAATCAATTATGGGTACTTCAAGATTAGAGTATGAAAAGGATGGTAAACCAGACAGGAGATCAATACGGTTGTGGTTTTGTGAGGAATATAATACTGGAAGAGATGAAATATTCTTCTCTTCTGTCAAACTGTTAAAATTATAATGTATAAAATATATTTTTGCTATATAAATAATTTATATTTCTTATTATAAATAAGAATTATGCAAGAAGGATGTGGTTCATTCTCAAGGGCATTTCTTTAAATTGCATTTGAAATACTTCTTTATTTTCCGTGAATCTTTCATTTAAAAATTTTTTATTGTCATCTTACATTGTCTAATGTTTTGAATAATTTAAGAAATACTGGTGTATGTATATATCAATCTGTTTATCTATCTATCTATCTATCTATCTATCTATCTATCTATCTATCTACCTATTATTATTATTATTATTATTATTATTATTATTATTATTATTATTATTATTATTATTATTATTATTATTATTATTATTATTATTATTATTATTATCATTATTACTGTTATTTCCTATTTTATTACTATTACTATTATTAGTATATTATTTATTATTATTATTACTATTATATTTTAAGAACAATAATAATAATAATAATAATAATAATATAATAATAATAATAATATAATAATAATAATAATAATAATAATAATAATAATGCTACTTTTTTTAATTATTATTAATTATTATTATTATTATTATTATTATTATTATTAATTGCTCAGA
>SEYY01004220.1:112500-132500 GCA_009176605.1 Armadillidium nasatum
TCACTTGAAAAGGATTCTCTTTAATTCCATTAATTTGCAGTGGTTTGTTTATCATCTCACCTCCCTCCCACTTCCCCCCCAAAAATGATTTCTGATATTGTCAATCCCCCCCCCATTCCCCCAACCATTGCCCAGCCCTCCTTCTCCTGTTCTTATGCACGTCGGATTCAGGAGTATATTGGATTTAATTTAATTAAAATAAAATCAGATATTAAGAAATTTTTAGATAATTTCAATTTAAATTTTACATCTTGAATAATATTGTAAATTTATTGTATTAATATTATATTAATAATATTATATTATATTAATATTGTCTTTAAATTGTAAACTTATTGTATTAATATTATATTAATAATATTGTATTATATTAATATTGACTTTATATTGTAAATTTATTGTATTAATATTATATTAATAATATTGTATTATATTAATATTGTCTTTATATTTTAAATTTATTGTATTAATATTATATTAATAATATTGTATTATATTAATATTAATGTCTTTATATTTTAAATTTATTGTATTAATATTATATTAATAATATTATATTATATTAATATTGTCTTTATATTGTAAATTTATTGTATTAATATTATATCAATAATATTGTATTATATTAATATTGACTTTATATTGTAAATTTATTGTATTTATATTGTTAATAATATTGCATTATATTAATATTGTCTTTATATTGTAAATTTATTGTATTAATATTATATTAATAATATTGAATTATATTAATTTGTCTTTATATTGTAAATTTTTTGTATTAATATTATATTAATATTGCCTTTATATTGTAAATTTATTGTATTAATATGATATTAATAATATTGTATTATATTAATATTGTCTTCCTATTGTAAATTTATTGTATTAATATTATATTAATAAAATGTATTATATTAATATTGTCTTTATATTTTAAATTTATTTTATTAATATTATATTAATAATATTGTATTACATTAATATTGTCTTTATATTGTAAATTTATTGCATTAATATTATATTAATAATATTGAATTATATTAAAATTGTCTTTTTATTGTAAATTTATTGTATTAATGTTATATTAATAATATTGTATTATATTAATATTGTCTTTATATTGTAAATTTATTATATTATATAATAATATTGTATTATATTAATATTGTCTTTATATTGTAAATTTATTGTATTAATATTATATTAATAAATATTGATATTATATTAATATTGTCTTTATATTGTAAATTTATTGTTCTAGAATTCTATATTAAATATATAAAAATCTATGTAACCTATATCTCTCTCTCTCTCTCTCTCTCTCTTTCTCTCTCTCTCTCTCTCTCTCTCTCTCTCTCTATATATATATATATATATATATATATATATATATATATATATATATATATATATATATATATATATATATATATATCTATAACATATATATCTCTATATGTATATGTATACGAGTATGTATAGGTGTATGGACTTGTGGATAAAAAAGGCAGGTATGTATGTATGTATGTATGTATGTATGTATGTATGTATGTATGTATGTATGTATGTATGTATGTATGTATGTATGTATGTATGTATGTATGTACGTATGTATGTATGTACAACGGAACTTCAGAGATTTTGTGAAGATCCGTACACATATTCGGTGTTCATTGAACTTTTATACCAGTGTTTCCCAACCCGGGTACACATTGAATCCCAGGGGGACACATGAACCCCAGGGGCCACATGAACCCCGGGGGAGCACAGAAGTTTAGAGGGAGTAATCAAGGAAAAAACGTTCATTTAATTTAGGAATATTTCATAAGAGTAAATGTGGGTCCACATACGTAAATTAGGACTTGGGGGGGGGTCCACATACGTAAAGTTAGGTAGGGGAACTAGGGGGTCCACATACGTCAAGGGATCCAAGGTAAGACTTGGGGGTTCACATACGTAAAGGTTAGGACTTGGGGGGGGTTCACATACGTAATGTTAGGATTTGAGGGGAGGCCGCATACGTAAAGTTAGGACTTGGGGGGAGGCCACATACGTAAAGTTAGGGCCACATACGTAAAGTTAGGAACTCAGGGGGTCCACATACGTACGTAAAGTTAGGACTCAAGGGGTCCACATACGTAAAGTTAGGACCTAAGGAGTCACATACGTAAAGTTAGGACTTGGGGGTTCCCATACGTAAAGTTAGGACTTGGGGGGGTTCACATACGTAATGTTAGGATTTGAGGGGAGGCCGCATACGTAAAGTTAGGATTTGGGGGGAGGCCACATACGTAAAGTTAGGGCTCAGAGGATCCACAAAAAAATAAAAGAGTGAGGAACCCCTATTTTACACCAACTTTTGTAAGAAGAATAATCCTTTGATGTGTTATTTCAAGGAAAAGCAGAAAATATTCGTTCATATGGGAATCTAAGGCAAAATAACGAACATTCGTCAAAAATGAGTCATCCAAACATGTTGTATTTGTTATTCGTCTTAAAATGTTCGATTTAAATTTGGAGAATACCGCATTTGTTTAGTCTCTATAAGACAAATAGAATAAGGAAGTGTGTCTCAGATTTTACTAATATAGAACATAAAACTTAAAAAATCACTTATCACATAATACTAATCTTAATAGTTAGTACTTTTTCTTATATTTTTTTGTTAATTAAAGTAGAAGTTGTGGTTTACACGCAAACGTAATTGTTGGCAACCTTGCAAATACTTTAGTGATTATTATTCACCTGGCAACGTTCAAATACATTTTATGATAAATGATTGCAAAATCTTATCATTTCAACTCAGTTGTAATAGCTACAAAAAGGAAAATACTTCTGAAATAAGTACAAAAAAAAAAAAAAAAAAAAAAAAAAAAAAAAAAAAAACGAACATATTATATATCTTTACACTGAAAAAAATTGCCCTAACGATTCGTTGGGTCAAGTGGCTAAAATGTCACAACAAATTTTTTTAGCTTATTTTCTAGTAAAAATTTAACTGACATTTTTGTTACTTGTCCCAACGATTCGTTAGGACAATTTTTTTTAGTGTAAAGATACACAATATGTCCTTTTTTTTTTGGGGGGGGGGTATGGGGAAGCTAATAAAGACAAATATTGTTTGTAATTTTTACCATAACAAAAGTTAATTTCCGAAAATGTATCAAACTTTTGGGAATAAAACTTCTGTATTGATAGAGAAAACACTGTTGTGCCTTATATTATATATATATATATATATATATATATATATATATATATATATATATATATATATATATATATATATATATATATATATATATATATATATATATATATATATATATATATATATATATATATATATATATATATATATATATATATATATATATATATATATATATATATATATATATATATATATATATATATTATTATTATATATTATATATTATTATTATATTATTATATATTATTATTATATATTATATATATATATATATATAATATATATTACTATTGTTATTTGTATTACTTATTATTATTATTATTATTATTATTATTATTATTATTATTATTATTATTAGTATTATTATATAATTATTAACTATGTTTCTAATTCTATATTTTATTTTATTTTATTTTTTCTATGTATATTTTTTTCTTACAAATTTATTTAAATTTTATCCAACATCCAATAAATTTACCTGTTTCTCCTTCCTCTATTAAGCTGCTTAGACTTCATCTTTTTTTCCTTAACAATATTAAAATGCTTTTCCCTTTCTCATTCTATTAAAGAAAGTTTAAAAAATATTTAATTAAAAAAGTTTTTTTTTTCAAAAGTTACCCCTTTTTTTCCTTTTGGAGGATTAAAGAAAACGTAATTAATAGACTAATCAAAGAAAACGGGTTTCAATTTCGGAAGGAAAAGAATTTTCGTTCTGTCAAAGTTTAGAAGAAAATGTCTTAAATGTTAAGTAGATTGTAGTTATTTATTTATTCAAAAGACTTTTCGCTTTATTTAATGGCTAACTTTTATATCTTTCTCTTTTATTTTTTGGGATAAAATTATGAAGTATGAAAGAAATTAACTATAAAAGTTAGATAATTTACTAACAAACTTAATTTAACTTTCTCAATTCGGAAATTAAATGAAATTTTTATTGAAAGGAATTACTTTTTTGGATGCAATATTTTTTTTCCTTCAATTTGCGATTTTTCGTCCATGTAAATTAGTTAATTAAAAGGCACTAACAAGGAATCATTAATGGAAAAGTTAATTGAATAATAAGATATTAATGCACCATCAATATATTGAAGTTATTAACAGATTTTACATAATCAGCTTAAAATTGAAGACACGCCTTTTTTTTCAAGGCGTTGGCTTTGCACGCCTTTAAAAAAAAATTTATTTCAATATTTTAAGCAAAATTATTTAAATTTCTTTTGTAATTAAATAATAATAACAACCTTCGAAATTAAACAGTACATGAATAAGACATTATTAGACATATTACAATTGAATATTACATAAATTACTTTTTTTTTGTTCCAACTTGCAGGAGAAAAGACTGAGGCCTAAATTAACTTATAAATTTAACGACAGTTGGAGAAATCATAAAAGTAATAGAATATGTTAACATGTTCTTCGTTATTTTATTTTAGCAACTCGAATGATTTGTTTGTCTTCAAAAGGAGAGATTAGAAAGACATTTATATATGAGTAATTAGAAATATATAGAAATGGGAGAATAAGAATTTAAATAACGTTTGCCTAAAGTGTTTTCAGTGAATCCATTAATGTGTTTGTAACAGTCTACACCACAAATAGGATTGAAAATGATGAAAAACAATGAACTTGAACAATATAAATACCGGTTTAATAATTATGAAGGAAAGCATAAGAAAACGATGATTGTAAGAGGCTATGTTATCTTCCAAAGGCTGCAGGATCCTATTTCTCGGTATATGCAATTTACGTTAATGAAAATAATAAAAATACTACATAAATAATGTCTACAGAATGCTTCCACTCATAAAGTTTCATCTTGTAGCATAAAATTGCAGATCTGATGAAAAGAAAATATTCCACAGTTTTAGTCTGTTTCAAAATATAGGAATAAGATTATATTTTCTCATATTTTCTTTAAAAAATACCATAATTTAATTAGTCATTGTAGTAGATTTACTACACATCTTAACTTAAGAGTATAATAACAATAATAATTTGCATATTTGATGACCGGATATCCATTTTAAATAACAGATAAATTAGTTGTGTAGCTAATTGGTAAAAGTGTATAGACAAGAGAATATAAAATGGAAATAAGCACAATTCCATTTAAAACATTGAATTAATATCTATAGTTTTAAAATAAGGAAATAAATCTCCTTATACTTATCATTACATTTGTAGTTCGACAAACACGCCATAAAATAGCGTTTAAAATATTTAATTAAAAATCTTATTTTACAATAGTTACCCTTAATTGCTAAAATTAAGGAAATATGAATAAATTATGTGCGCAATTAATTATGTAAATAATTAATGTTTGAAATATTTAATTAGAAATATTTAGTTTCAATATTTAATTAAAAATCTTATTTTCTTAGTTAATCTTGATTGTTAAATTTATGGAAATATAATTGAAATAGGACCACAAATAATTATATAAATGATTAATTTTAAAATTTTTAATTAAAAACATTAAGCTAAAATATTTAATTAAAAATCTCATTTTCTAATAGTTACCCTTAATATTTAAAATTAAAGAAATATAAATGAATTATATCAAGAATTAAA
Source organism: Armadillidium nasatum (assembly GCA_009176605.1). Lineage (NCBI taxonomy): Eukaryota > Metazoa > Arthropoda > Malacostraca > Isopoda > Armadillidiidae > Armadillidium > Armadillidium nasatum. Next base: position 118,292 of record SEYY01004220.1, read on the forward strand.
TATAGAAAATATTAACTTTACCTAATTTTTAAGATTCAATTTATTATAATTAATTTACTAAATTGCTAAATGAGATAAATTAAATTCTTTTCTATCATTCGTTATCTCCTTCATGTTCAATTTCTTTCTCTTGCACACTAAATATGACTTTTCTTATCCTATTTTTACCTTCACTTTTACGTGTCGGTATTTTCACTAATATAGGCGTTTTCTGACTTTTCTCTGACCATTGTCGTAAAAAATAAATAAATTGGTTTCTTTATGCGTTCTCTGCAATTTCACGATATAAAAATAGATTATACAAAACCTGCGTCATATGAGCTGTGTCCCTTCTCATAAAATAAAAAACACACCAGGAGAAAAAAAGAAAGAAAAAAAAAAAAGAATCAAATTTGGAGATTATAAAAAGTCTGTTGGAGAAGACTGGAAAAAAATTGCTTCTTTGATGGGGTCGTAAAGGCTTCTTCTATATGTCTTGCATTCCTTTTTAGTAGCCTGTGAGGATTTAGCCATATGAAGACTCCCATTTTCCTCCCTCTTAAACAAACAATATTTTTCCCGTAGGTGGAAATTGGAAGAGAGAATAATATCCCACTTAGCAATGATGGAAACTTCAAACTCACCAACGCAAATGCCTGAAATTATGGTGAAAATTTTTGTTTAAAAATAGCAAACAATGTTACGACGAAAACAGAAAGAAAAATTGGCGGGAAAAAAATAAACAAAAACAAACTTGATAGGTAAATAAATATTAAATGCATATATTCATTTACATATACCAACATAAAAACATGCCTGCAAGCTATAATGAATTCTTTCATATATAATATAATAATATATATATATATATATATATATATATATATATATATATATATATATATATATATATATATATATATATATATATATATATATATATATATATATATATATATATATATATATATATATATATATATATATATATATATATATATATATATATATATATATATATATATATATATATATATATATATATATATATATATATATATATATATATATATATATATATATATATATATATATATATATATATATATATTATATATATATTATAAAATATATGCTTGATCAAATTACTTTAAGTCAATTTTTATTTAAACAGTAAATTTCTTTTCATCGATGATTTGAAATACATTTAAAAATATTATTTCTTGCAGCATCAATTTAATTAATATAATCCTTACTAAGACGCAAAGATCACTCATCTCTTCCAATTTTAATTTGTTTTAATTTATAAGAGATGCTGGAAAATATATTTTTACTATCAATCTTCACTATATATCTCCACTATCTATCTATCTTCACTATCAACTTAACTATCTATCTTTGCTATCTATCTATCTTCATTTTTATTTTCACCATCTATCTTTCACTATCTGTCTTCACTATATATCTTATCTATCTATTTATCTTCACTATGTATCTTCACTACTAACTTCACTATTTATCTTTACTATATATATTCTCTATCTATCTTCACTACTATCTTCACTATCTATATTCACTATATATCTTCATAATCTATCTATCTTCCCTATTTATCTTCACTATTATCTTCACTATCTATCTTCACTATATATCTTCACAATCTATCTATCTTCACTATTATCTTTACTATCTATCTTCACTATACATCTTCACTATCTATCAATCTTCACTATTCATTTTCGCTACTATCTTTACTATTTATCTTCACTATATATCTCACTATCTATCTTCACTATCATCTTAACTATCTATCTTTGCTATCTATCTATCTTCATTAGTATCTTCACTATCTATCTTTCACTATCTGTCTTCGATACTATTTGCACTATCTATCTTCGCTATATATCTTCACTATCTATCTTTACTACTGTATCTCACCATAGTTTTCTTTTTATTATTTGAATCATAAATTGATAAAAAAAAATTATTTTACTAAAAAACTATATATATATATATATATATATATATATATATATATATATATATATATATATATATATATATATATATATATATATATATATATATATATATATATATATATTGCAAATGGGGAGTGCAATGCACCGTCTGAAACGGTAAGATTATCCCAATTCGCTCATGGAGTGTTTCCTAACATCATTCTGAACTTAGTGATCAAAATTTATATACTTTTTCGCACACATCGACACACGTCTTACTACACATATATAAAGAGGATGTCACTCCATTTATGTCCACACAAAAAGTAAACACTGAAATACTATTTTAAAAAAATATAAGTAAAGAAATGGCGGAAATAGAGTCTTCAACGAAGTAGCCAACCTGGGCCGCATCCAAAGATAGATTCTTAGCCAATCCTATTCTCATAAACTACTTGGGAGTTGGCACCCTCTGGTGGTGGAATGGAGTAGGTGACATCAGATAATAACCTGCTTGTTCTGGTGCGAGTGTTTTTTTCAACATCAACTTCTGCAGTATCCGATGTTTTTATTCTATATTCCATTTTGTTGATCAACTTCCCGTTTCTAACTCCAGACCTCACCTCTTGCACTAGACTGAAACTCAGGTTCTTGAACAGTTTGACAGCTAACCCTACTCTGTTCGCTATTGATCTTTATTTCCACAATTTTCAGTCAAAGGAGGAAGTTGTGCGTACGTGAGGAACAATGAGCCATGTCTTGTTGCTTCTAATGTGGAATCTTCTGAATTATTTGCTTTATGGGTTAGACTGTGTTAGCAATACACAACAAAATTCACACGTTCTATCTATTTAGTACATAATTCTGCTGACTATTTTACATTCTTTGACTATCTAACCTAAAAATGAAAACCCATTCTCTTTTATTCTTTTTTTCTGAAATCATCATTCTCGATAATTTCAATGTTCACCACTGCCAATGGCTTTTTTTCTAGTTCTCAAGACACAACTGGTGAACAAGTAAATGATATATCTATCCAAAATGGCATTGAGCAGATCATCTGATAGATTTTCTTTTACAACTTTCAACCCTTCTCCTTATATTATTAAAGTCTCTCGTCCTTTCGGTTCCTCCGATCACCCTGCTTCATGTGACTCCTCTTCTACCTTTTCAAGTTTTCAGAAGGAAAACATTTTCGAATGTCGGGGATCTATTTGTGTCATGTCGGTACTGCTAACTGCTCAGATTTGCTGTCATACTACTTTGATTTTCCTTGGAGTGATTGTTTCTTCTGTGGGATGAAGTTCTCAGAGCGGATAACGATGTAATTTTATGTCATTATGGCAGATTTCCGGTATTTTCCCAACTGTAATGGAAAATTAATAAGCAGGTCTCCGACTTATTTTGCCCACCATAAGTATTAAATATATATATATATATATATATATATATATTATATATATATATATATATATATATATATATATATATATATATATATATATATATATATATATATATATATATATATATGTAAAAGAACGCGCTCCGTAGATCAAACGATCGAGCACTCGCCTTGCAAGCGAGAGTTTCAGGGTTCGAGGCCTGGTCGGAGTTTGCGCTTAGCCCTGCTCACTAATGCATAAGTACATCAGCAGAATGCTTACTGCAGGTGGGATCAAAGCCGCCATCCGTGATAGACCTGACCAGCCAGCGGATGTTTGCCGTCGGCCTGTGAAACCCTTGGTTCGTCCTAGAGTGAATCTACTGATAGAGCTAATAACCGTTCCTGTGGGTAGATTTTTTGATATATATATATATATATATATATATATATATATATATATATATATATAATATATATAATATATATATATATATATATATATTAATATATATTATATATATATATATATATATATATATATATATATATATATATATATATATATATATATATATATATATATATATATATTATATATATATATATATATATATATATATATATATATATATATATTTATATACGTACTTCGATATAGCATAAGCTCTAATTTCACATTTTAAAGTATAAAGAAAACTTTCTGAAAACTTTTTCTCCACTTAAAAATATTTCAAACAAAAGTTCATGAAGAATCATAGTAGTAAATATTCATAGGTTTATACATACTGTAAATGCATGCAGACAAATATGAATATATAAACATTTTTTGGAAGTTACTTTTAAAAATAATTTTTAATATATGTACTTGATATAATTTCTTTCAACGGAACGTTTACGCTAGAGATTTTTACGTTACTCAAACAATATGAATATTTTAGATTCTACATTTATGATAAAGAGTAAAATTGCTTTTGGAAATTGAGAACATATTTTCTAAACTTATGTATGTTAATAGAGATAGATAGATAGATAGATAGATAGATAGATAGATAGATAGATGGATAGATAGATATATAGATAGAGAGATAAATTAGATTAATAGATTAATAGATAGATACATAGATACATAGATAGATAGATAGATAGATAGATAGATAGATTGACAGATAGATAGATAGATAAATAGACAGATAGATAGATAGATAGATAGATAGATAGATAGATAGATAGATAGATAGATAGATAGATAGATAGATAGATATAGATAGATAGATAGATAGATAGATTTAGATAAATAGATAGATAGATAGATAGATAGATAGATAGATAGATAGATAGATAGATAGATAGATAGATAGATAGAGAAGATAGATAGATATAGATAGATAGATAGATAGATAGATAGATAGATAGATAGATAGATAGATAGATAGATATAGATAGATAGATAGATAGATAGATAGATAGATAGATATAGATAGATATAGATAGATAGATAGATATAGATAGATAGATAGATAGATAGATAGATAGATAGATAGATAGATAGATAGATAGATAGATAGAAAAATGAAGAAACTAAGTTCGAAAGCGAAGTAAGAAAGGAAAAGAATAAAAAGTGAGAGACAAAGAAGCTAAATAATACATAATAGAAATGAAAGGGGAAAAACTGAGAGTGAGACAATGGTCGGGTGTGAGTGAGAGAAAATGAAAAACAGAAAAGAGGATAAAGAAAGAGAAAGATAGTGAAAGGAGAGAAAAAAAGAAGGATAACTTCTCAAGTTTGAAAAGTATAAATAAGAGATTCACTCTTACTAAAATAATGGAAAGAAAGATGATAAAATGTCTTTCCTTTTTTTTTACTTCTCTTTTTTTTGTTACTCTGTCTCTCTCGCTCTACCGTCTTGTCTCCCTCTCATTTTCTATCCTATTTTCTCTTACACTTTATTTATCTTCTTACTCTATGTCTTGCTTTCTCTTCCTTTTCTTTCTCATTTTTCTTTGCAATTCTCTTTTTTTCCTTTCTCTAATCAGTTTCTCAACAAAATGGCAGCTTTTACAAAATATTTCGAAAATTCGAACGAAAAATCGAACAATCCAATTTAAAACTTACAATTTGAGAATATATATAAAACTTTAAAACAAACCTGGAATAAATGATTAAATTACTGAACAAAGTTAATTTAAAGTTATTATTTACCAATGAAAATTTAGTACGGTAAAGAACCAATACAAAAAATAAATTTAAATTAAAGGAATATTTTAACAAAAGTTTACTTTGTGAATTTTCAATTGTTCCATGGCAACTAAACTATTGTTGGTGTGCACGCATGAAATTAAAATTTACTTATTGATTGCGTCATCAAAATTATTATTAAAAATTCAATACAAGAATTATATACCTCATAAATATGTATTTTAAATCGAACAACATCTCATATATCTTATCATTTGATAGTACATCAAATGATAAAATAAAATACATAGTTTACGTTTACTAAGCGGTAATCAACGCAAACTCTATAATGGATCATGAAGAATTTTGTGTTCAATTCGCTATAATCAACGCATATTCGGAATCGCTGGTGTATAATTAATGTCATTTGCCTCCTTCCATTAACAAATTGCATAACTGAGGTAAATTAAAAAGGTTCATCTATTAATTGTTATTAATTTGGAATCGTTAAGTCATTTATATATAATATATATATAATATATATATATATATATATATATATATATATATATATATATATATATATATATATATATATATATATATATATATATATATATATATATATATATATCTCCTTTGGATAGGCAAAGGCCACAGGCCTGCCAATTTCCACCAGACTTGGGAAAATACCAAAATCTGGTGGTTAATAGAGTTGAAAAACGTGCAATTCAAAGAAGGTTGTCAAAACAGATAAAGGGAGAGTGTTATAGACTTTACCAGTAGAGTACATGTACGATTGAGCATAGCGGTTAAGTCTGAGGTCAGGTAGTTGGACAGAGAAAGGATGAGACTGTGCGAAAAGGCGAGTCATATAAGCTATCCTCAATGGAGGAGGTATGCGACGTTAAAACTCAGGAATGCATGTCCATTGTAATAACGATAGTATTGAGAGAGAGTGACGCAACATTTGGAATAGCAGAAAAAAGCTGAAGACAATTAGTGAGACTTGGACAGTTGATAAGACGAAAAGCTCTAGACTCCTAATTTCCAAGGAGAGCTGTATGAGTTGAATCACCTCAGATGTGTGAGGCGTACCCCATACAAGGACGAACAAAATTGTATAATGAGAAAGCATATGGAGTAGCGTGAGTAAATTCTGAAGGCACCTCAGAACACCCAATCTCTTACAAGCTTGTGAAGAAAGAGAATTGATTCTTACAAGAAAGATCACAAGAAAAAGAAGGAGCGAGAATATTTAGGACAGATAAAGGCTTGAGCTGAGTGTTTTTGAAGAAGATGTCATAGTTTTGTGGAATGTTGAGTTCAGTAGAGAGATGGAGGAACTAAGTTTTTGATGCATTGAAAACACCCATGTTTTCTCTGCCATAATTACTCGATGCTGTTCAGATATCTCCTAGTACTGGCACCAGAAGATTGTCTCTACGTTGTATATATATATATATATATATATATATATATATATATATATATATATATATATATATATATATATATATATATATATATATATATATATATATATATATATATATATATATATATATATATATATATATATATATATATATATATATATATATATATATATATATATATATATATATATATATATATATATATATATATATAATATAGCATCTATATTATACACTTGTCTCGTAAACAGTTAAAAAAAGAAAACAATATGCAATAAGTTTAGAATCTCGTGAAAAATTTCTGAAAATCACGAGAAAAAACTTTAAAAATAATCTCTCCCTTAAACCATAAATTTAATTCAAGTGTCCAAATTTGGAAATTATTATTTTTGAAAGAAAATTTTTAAAAGTTTTTTCTTTCATATTTTCTTTTAAAAGAATAAATGTGAAAAAAAAGTGTCAAAAGTTTCGAACCGATATTAGTAATGAGTGAGAATGAATTCGTCTTTTCATCGAAGTTTCCTAATCGCTTTTCCAAAAGTTTCCTCTACTCTAATTTTTTCCTTTTTTCCTTTTAGATTTTTGGCAAAGGCCTTTTCCTCACTATCTCTCTTTATCTCTATGTGTCTCTATCTATCTATCTACTATCTATCTATCTATCTATCTATCTATATCTATCTATTTATCTATTTATTTATCTATCTATCTATCTATCTATCAATCTATCTATCTATCTATCTATCTATCTATCTATCTATCTATCTATCTATCTATCTATCTATCTATCTATCTATCTATATCTATCTATCTATCTATATTAATCTATTAATTATCTATCTATCTATCTATCTATCTATCTATCTATCTATCTATCTATCTATCTATCTATCTATCTATCTATCTATCTATCTTACTCCTTTCTCTTTTCATCAATTTCTTTCTGCAACACAGATATAATCACTCTCTTTTTTCCTCCCATCTTTTTCTATCTTTAATTCGCACACTTTCTTACTCACACTTCGTCACACTCTTTTTTCTATATCACACACCTTCATTCCCGTCCTCCGATTTTTCCTTTCCTCCATTAATTTTCCTCTTTTCCAAATACAATCATTCTTTTCCTTTTAATTTTCCTTTCGAATTTTCTTTTACCTTTTGAGATACTTATCATTTTCACTTTATCAAAATCATCATAAAAAGAATTATCGCTTTTATTCTTTAATTATTTTAACTTACTTCCTTATCATTACTTTTCTTATCAGCAATTCCTCTTTTATCTTCCTCGTCAATTTTAGATTCTTAAAAAAGACATTCTGTCATATTCTTTTAATCTTCGCCATTGCTATTATCTTTTTTATTAATAATTTCTCTTTAATATTTTTTTAATCTTCGACTTCATCATTATCCTTTTCATCAACTATTTTTTTTTAATATTCTTTGTCACCTTTACTTATCGAAATTAAGTTGACAATACCTTTAAGAGTTTCTCCTTAATCTAGTCGATGAATGAGAGACATTTTGTTACTGTTCATTTACATGCACAAAACCCGTAACTAAAATGAGCGAAAACTTTGGTTGACAAATGAGAATGCAGAAAGAGTTGGAGGGTTCAATTGCTTGAAAGAGCAGGAAATGGAAAGGTGGGGTGGGGGACGAGGGAAAGAAAAAATTAAAAACTAGAAAAATAAATTATAAAATTATATTGAAAAGAAAAATAAATTTTCAAATTAAGTTGATAAAAAAAAAAAAATATTTAACTTTTTTTGCAAATAAACTTGCTAAAATGTTTAATATAAAGCTCTCTAACCTAAGAAAATAATCTGTTTAAATAGCATTATCTAATGATTTAAAGCTTAAACTTGCACAGAAAATGAAAATGTAAAAAATAGTTTTGTATTCATTGGAACAATGTTTCACATTTGATTATTAAAATAGATAATGAACATTTAATAAAAATTTAAAGATGTATTAATAATTAAATCTGTACTATATATATAATTATATATATATATATATATATATATATATATATATATATATATATATATATATATATATATTATATATATATATATATATATATATATATATATATATATATATATATATATATTATATATATATATATATATATATATATATTATCTGTCATGTATATTTTCAGAGTAGCAACATCATTGAAATAGATGGAGTATTATATATATATAACCATTATAGGGAGAGGGTGGTGAAAAAATCGCATTTGTTTTAAAGATTAATTTTTTTATAATTTATTTTATTTAAAAATTATTCTTATAATCTTATGCTTTATCTTGTTCTGTTTTAAAGGTTAATGTAATTCCGCTTCAAGGCTGGAAAATAATTAAATTTTCGCGGGAAAAATAGAAAGGAATTTTTTTTGTATAAAATGGATTTATTTTTGGCGGGAAAATTGGTTTCAATTTAATCTTTTTCATTTGGAAGAAAGAAACACACCACAATTTGGATAACATAGAAAGAAGACGAAGGATTTATATTTCATAAATATGGAAAATATCTAAAAAATACTTTAAAAAAAAGGAAAAATAGGTAATTAAAGGTATGGAGTAGACAGAGGATTTAAAATATAAAATAACAAAAGTTATTAACAAACATCGAAGTTTCCTAATCGCTTTTCCAAAAGTTTCTTTTACTCTAATTTTGTACTTTTTTTTTCTTTGAAATTTTTGTCAGGCACTTTTTTTTTTTCTCTCTCTCTTCTCTCTCCTCTCTCTCCTCTCTCTCACTCTCTGCTCCAAAGACGTACTCACTCTCTATTTCCCTCCCATTTTTTCTTTCTTAATTCACAAACAATTTTATACTTTTTCTCACACTTTTTCTCTCTTATATGCGCTCTCATTTGCTCTCTAACCTTCTAACCTACCTGTTATTCCTATATCTTCCGTTTTTTCTTCACTCCTTTAATAACCCTCTCTTCCTCTCTCTAACTCTTTCTCTCTCTCTGTCTGTCTGTCTGTCTTTCTCTCTCTCTTTCTCTTCCTACTTTTATTTCTTTCTCTTTTAATAAAAACTCTTCACAAAGTTACAAACTAACCATTTTTTCACTCAACACATTTGTATCATTCGAATTCTCTCAATTTCCATTTAAAATTATCCTTTTCTTTTCTTTTTTACATTCAAATTTTCTTTTACCTCATGAGACACTTATCATTCTCACTTTAACGAAGTCATCATAAAAGAAATTATCGCTTTTATTCTTTAATTCTTTTAATTTACTTCCTTATCATTATTTTTCTTATCAGCAATTCCTCTTTTATCTTCCTTTGTTAATTTAAACTTCGAAAAAAGATTTTCTAAATTTATTCCTTTCCTCTTTAAATCTTCGGCTTCATCATTATCCTTTTCATCAACAATTTTTCTTTGATCTTCTTCGTCACCTTTGGAATACGTTTAGACTTTACTCTTTACTTTACATACATTTTCAAACACGTTTTTAAAATTTTACTCTATAAATTTTGTAAAATTGAATAAAAAAACTCTCAATAACCTTTTCACGCATTACTTAACAGCAATTCCTTTTTTAGAGAATATTATCTACAGATTTAAAATGTAAGACATGCATTCACTCAGACGATAAAGCTGCAGGAAATAGTTTTAATGTTCATTGGAAGAATATTTTGCCATTTTATTAACATAGAAAATTCTAATTTATAATAGATCATGAAAATTCTTAAATAAATTTTTTTAAAGATATTTTATTAATTATTAAATCTGTTTATTATATATATATATATATATATATATATATATTATATATATATATATATATATATATATATATATATATATATATATATATATATATATTATATATATATATATATATATATATATATATATATATATATATATATATATATATATATATTATATATATATATATATATTATATATATATTATATATATATATTATATTTTATAATTATAAATAAATATTTTTTTTTTTATATTATTTATAAAATATATTTAATAAATTTATTAAAAATTGAAAAAAAAAAAAAAAAAAAAAAGTTTTTTTATATATTAAAAATATTTATATTTATATATATATTTATTTATATTATTTATATATATATAATATATATTACTTTATAAATTATTATTTTTATAAACATAAGCATTATCTTGTTCTGTTTTAAAGGTTGATGTAATTCCGTTTCAAGTCTGGAAGATTAATTAAATTTTCGAGGGAAAAATAGAAATTAATTCTTTCGATAAAACAGATTTATTTTTGGCGGGAAAATTGGTTTCTATTTATTCTTTTTCATTTTGAAGAGGAAACAAACTCAATTTAGATGACATGGGCAGAAGTTGAAAAAAATTTTGAAAATTTAGATTTTTTTAAAATAATTTTTTGGAAAAGATCAAAAGAAGAAGAAAAAAAAAATAAAATAAAAAACAGTTTGGAGTAAAAAGAGAATTTAAAATATTTAAGAATAAAATTTGCGTTTGAAATATAAATATTAATTTCAACAGTTTAAAAATAATTTAAATTTTGTTTTGTTAAGATTTTTTTAGTCGGAAATTTTTTATTAATAATTAAAAAAAAAAAAAAAAATTATATATAATATATATATATATATATATATATATATATATATATATATATATATATATATATATATATATATATATATATATATATATATATATATATATATATATATATATATATATATATATATATATATATATATATATATATATATATATATATATATATATATATATATATATATATATATATATATATATATATATATATATATATATATATATATATATATATATATATATATATATATATATATATATATATATATATATATATATATATATATATATATATATAATATATATATAGATATATATATATATATATATATATATATATATATATATATATATATATATATATATATATATATATATATATATATATATATATATATATATATATTATAATCAGATATGTATTGCTATATATATATAACTTGAGGATCTATATTATCACTTGTCTCATATTTAGGTAAAGAAAGAAACAATACACAATAAATTTAGAAACTCGTGAAAAATTTCTGAAAATCACGAGAAAAAACTTTCAAAGTAATCTCTCCTTTAAATCATAAATTTAATTCAAGTATCCAAATTTGGAAATTATTATTTTTCAAAAAATTTCCAAAGTTTTCTCTTTCATTTTTTCTTTTAAAGATTAAATGTGGAAGCTCGTATGTCAAAAGTTTCGAACCGATATTAGTAATGAGTAAGAATGTAATGAGATATTAGTAATGAGTAAGAATGTAATGAGATATTAGTAATGAGTAGGAATGAATTCGTCTTTTCATAAAAGTTTCCTAATCGTTTTTCAAAAGTTTCCTCTATCTAATTTTATCTATTTTTTCTTTTAAAATTTTTGTGAGGCTCTTTTTCTCTCTCCTTCCTCTCCCTCTTCCTCCCTCCCTCTCTCTCTATCTATCTCTCTCTCTCTCACTCAATCTCTCTTTCACTTTGTCCTTCACTTTCACTATTTGCTGCAAAGACATACTCACTCTCATTTTCCCTCCCATTCTTCTTTTTTTAAATCTCAAATTCTTTTATAATTTTTCTCACTCTTCTTTCTCTCTTATACGCTCTCATTTCCTCTCTAACCTTCTAACCTTCCTGTTATTCCTATAACCTCGATTTTTCCTTCACTCCTTTAATATCTATCTCTTCCTCTCTCAAACTTTTTTTCTCTTCTCTCTCTCTCTCTCTCTCTCTCTCTCTCTCTCTCTCTCTCTCTCTCTCTCTCTCTCTCTCTCTCTCTTTTTTTTCTCTCTCTCTTTTTCTCTTCCTACTTTTTATTTCTCTCTCTTTTAATAAAAACTCTTCACAAAGTTTTAAACTAATCATTTTTTCACTCAGCATATTTACATCTTTCGAATTTCTTTTAATTTAAAATTAAAATTATCCTTTTCCTTTCTTTTTTCCATTCAAATTTTCTTTTACCACTTGAGATTCTTATCATTCTCACTTTATCGAAGTTATCATAAAAGGAATTATTGCTTTTATTCTTTAATTCTTTTAACTTAACTTCCTTATCATTACTCTTCTTATCTGCAATTCCACTTTTATCTTCCTTTGTTAATTTTAACTTCGAAAAGAGACTTTTTAGGTTTATTTTTTTTCTTTAAATCTTCGGCTTCATCATTATCCTTTTCATCAACAATTTTTCTTTAATCTTCTTCGTCACCTTTGGAATACATTTAAGCGTTACTCTTTCCTCTGGTCGATGGATGAGAGACATTTTGTTACTGTTCATTTGCATGCACAAAACCTGTAACTAAAATGAACGAAAACTATTGTTGACAAATTAGGATGCAGAAAAGATAGGAGGATTCAAAACATAGAAAGAAGGGAAAAATGGGATAAAGTTAAAAAAGGAGAAAAAAATATAAAACTAGAACAAGAAATTATAAAATTACCTAAAAAATTAAATACTCAAATTAAATTGCTAAAAAAGAAAATAATAATACATCAATATTTTTCGTTTACATACATTTTCATATACGTTTGTAAGATTTTACCCTATAAATTTTTTTTGAATTGAATAAAAACTTCTCTAACCTCTTCACGCTTTACTTAACAACAAAGCCTTTTTAGAAAATTTTATCTACAGATTTAAAATGCAAGACATGCATTCACTTAGACGATAAAGCTGCAGGAAATAGTTTGAATATTCATTGGAAGAATATTTTGCCATTTTATTAACATAGGAAAATCTAATATTTAATAGTTAATGAAAATTTTTAAATAACAATTTTTTTAAACTTATTTTATTAATAATTAAAATGTAACTATATATATATATAATATATATATATATATATATATATATATATATATATATATATATATATATATATATATATATATATATATATATATATATATATATATATATATATTTAAATTTAATGTTCCTCATCATGTATTGTTTCCACGGAAACAATATATTTGCAATAGATGGAGTATTGTGCATAACCATTGAAAAAAAAAAAAAAAAAATCGTTTTCATTTAATAAAAAAAATATTTTCATTTCATTATAACATTATTTTTATAAACATAAGTATTATCTTGTACTGTTTTAAAGGCTTCTGTAATTCCGCTTCAAGTCTGAAAGATTAATTAAATTTTCGCGGGAAAAATGGAAATTAATTCTTTCGATAAAACAGATTTATTTTTGG
>SEYY01004220.1:147500-152500 GCA_009176605.1 Armadillidium nasatum
TCTGAGCAGTTGCTTCAATTATACAAGGGTCTTATTCGCCCTTGAATGGAGTACTGTTCTCACATTTGGTGGGGCTCCGGTTCCTTCACTCCCTTGGATAAGGTTGAGTCCAAGTCTAAAAGATTAATAAACTGTCCCCTACTTTCAAACTTTCTTGACCCTCTATCTCTGTGACGTGGCGTTGGTGCTTTTCTCTATGTCTATAGGTACTACAATGACAAGAGCTCGAGGGAATTGCCCTCTCACATTCCACCTCCATTGCGTCGCCCTCGTTGGACAAGGAGCGCCATACTTTCGCACAAATTTTGTGTGGACGCTAAACACCAGGCTTGACCGTTATGGTGCCTCCTTTTTCCAACCACCTCTATTCTGTGGAACTCTCTACAATTATCTATTTTTAATCCTGCTTTTAATCTTCCTCTCTTCAAGGCTTCCCTCTGCAAACAACTGAGAGATGTGCGCTATGTTCGAGTTCTGGGTGGGTTTTCTTTATTACTTCTCCATTGTATACGCCCCACCCCCTCCTAGAAAAGGGCTTTGAGGGTGAGTGGTGGCGAACTGCAAAAAAATTCTACGAAACTTGCGTTAGGTGGGACTTGTAGGATTTTTCTTATTCTCTTATTGATCTAACCCCTCCTCCTTAAATAGGGTTTTGCCCGTGAGTGATATATATATATATATATATATATATATATATATATATATATATATATATATATATATATATATATATATATATATATATATATATATATATATATATATATATATATATATATATTCGTATGATATTATTGCTTTGCAAATCGCATTAAAAATTTATACTGTGTTTATTACTCCTAAAAAGACAATATCTTTTGTTAGTACATTTGCATATTTTTGGCTATCTATTTGAAATATGAATACAAAATGACAGGTTTTATTGTATTCTTAACGTAATATTTTGAATATATTCATTGAATATTTTATTAGTTCATTCGAAAAGAATATAGGTAGGAGATGGCTTGAAATTTGGGTGGGCGATTTACTAAAAAAAAAAAAAACGAAAGTGTATTTATTTATTTATTTATTTATAATTTATAATAAATTATAAATAAATCTTCTTAAATTGCTAATGTAACAATTATAGCTTTTGTATTGAGTAGTGATGTAAATTTATTGTTAGAATGACCAAAAATTTTCATCTTTATTGTACAGTATATCTTTTCATTAATTCATCAAGCTCATACCCAAATTTTTAGTTGGATGACAATACTTAACTCGATGCAATCCATGTTCAAACTGAACAATGTAGTTGCGTGTATATTCACGTCTCTTCCGCTGACAGCTTAATTACGTACAGTCCAGAAGGTCAGACTATTTGGAATTAAAGGCTATAGTGGCTGCCATGCAATTATCAGTTCAGAAACATTTGCATCGCGTGAGTTACTCAAAATAATAAAATAATCTGACGGATTTTAAGGAAACTTTTTGACACTCAAAACTATGCACTGCAAAATTGTCCTAACGAATCGTTGGGACAAGTGGCAAAAATGTCACAACATATTTTTTCAGTTATTTTCTTATTAGAATATAAATCGGTGAAGCGACTTTCTTATGCTTAACGTGTCATTTTTTTATTGAAAATTTTACTGTGACATTTTTGCCATTTGTCCCAACGATTCGTTAGGACAATTTTTGCAGTGTATAATTTTGAGTGTCAAAAAGGTTCGAATACTCATTTAGCAGAATAATATATATATATATATATATATATATATATATATATATATATATATATATATATATATATATATATATATATATATATATATATATATATATATATATATATATATATATATATATATATATATATATATATATATATATATATATATATATATATATATATTATATATATATATATATATATATATATATATATATATATATATATATATATATATATATATATATATATATATATATATATATATAGTATATATATATATATATATATATATATATATATATATATATATATATATATATATATATATATATATATATATATATATATATATATATATATATATATATATATATATATATATATATATATATATATATATATATATATATATATATATATATATATATATATATATATATATATATATATATATATATATATATATATATATATATATATATATATATATATATATATATATATATATATATATATATATATATATATATATATATATATATATATATATATATATATATATATATATATATATATATATATATATATATATATATATATATATATATATATATATATATATATATATATATATATATATATATTATAATATATATATATATATATATATATATATATATATATATATATATATATATATATATATATATATATATATATATATATATATATATATATATATATATATATATATATATATATATATATATATAATACAAAATCTAAATTCCTAGCTACAAAATGCGCTTCATCCTAAGAGGGTCACCATCCTACCTATGCGTTCATCAGATGACTGCATACGAGGGTCTCGAAGAATAAATGGTTAAGTAAAGGAGAAATACGATAAAGAGAGGGAATGTTAAATAGCAGAAGTGTTTGGAAAGAAGGGAAATAGTATCGAACAAACCTTTAGTTATCATTCTCACACACACAAACAAATACATATATATATATATATATATATATATATATATATATATATATATATATATATATATATATATATATATATATATATATATATATATATATATATATATATATATATATATATATATATATATATATATATATATATATATATATATATATATATATATATATATATATATATATATATATATATATATATATATATATATATATATATATATATATAATATATATATATATATATATATATATATATATATATATATATATATATATAATACAGTGTGTGTGTATGTGCGAATTGTATTTGTATTATCCTTCATGGAAAAAATTCTGAAAATTTTATGAAGGCGTTTTAAATAATGTAAGCAAAATTCGCGGACAAAATACGAAGCAATGTTGTATGATATAAAATACATGATGCCCATACATCATATCTTATATATTATTCACTTTCATACGAATCTATATATATATATATATATATATATATATATATATATATATATATATATATATATATATATATATATATATATGTGTGTGTGTGTGTGTGTGTGTGTGTGTGTGTGTGTGTGTGTGGGCGTGCGTTTGCGAGCTTGTATGTGGGAGTATCAGACGCAATTAGCTGATTCTGTGATGTAAATCATTGAACAAATGAAATATAAAGTTTTTCTGTCATTTCTTTCTGCATATTTGAAGAGATGCGGCTCAAATTTCCTTCTGTCCTTAAAATTTGTTTTGTATTGCCTTTTCGCTTTGGTCTTTCCTGAAAGTATTCCACTCTTTCTTTCAATAGAGAAGCTTCTAGATAAGATGTTAAAAGATATGGTGCTTTCAGACCTTTTTTGTAATTCGTTAATAACATCAAAGTTTCTTGTTCAGTATAGGAATTTCATTTGTCCTCCTTGTACTGTAAGAGGTATTCCATATTTGGAAGGTTATTTTATTTCTCTCTCTCTCTCTCTCTCTCTCTCTCTCTCTCTCTCTCTCTCCCTCTCTCTCTCTCTCTCTCTTCTTGAGAGGATGGATGTAGTACTTTACTTCAGATGAGCTTTCCCTTTCAAACTGAACCTCTCCATCTCCTCGTAATCCACTTATTATTCCCTTTAATAGTTACTAAAATAGACACTGACCTTTTGAACTCTCTGGTCCATACCTTCTCCTCTGATGAGAGCTTGTGAGATTAATCTTTTCATATTAAAATTCAATTCCTCGTAAATTTATAATATTTAGCGTCATTTGTCACATAAATGAAAGGTATAATAGATAAGTCTTATAAACATATACTAGAGTATCCAATAATTGGTGTTAAATAATTTATATTTAATGAGCTTTTTAAATGTTTGTAGTGGGTGGAGTATAAATCTTATTTATTTTACCGTTCATTTGTTAAATTTATTATTATTGCTATGATTAGAAGAGTTCTTGGATGGGAAGAAACTGGTTTTTTTTTTAAGCTTTTTTATCAAAAAGCCTGTTTATACCAATCATGATATATGTTGGTAAATTTGTTCTTTTCTCAAATCTAAATTGGCTTTTTGGCTTTTTGACTTTTTGGCTTTTTGATAAAAAGGCCAGTTTATACCAATCATGACTGTTAAATCTGTTATATGTTGGTAAATTTGCTCTTTTCTCAAATCTAAACTGACATTTTGGCTTTTTGGCTCTTTGGCTTTTTGGCTTTTCTGACTTTTTGGCTTTTTGATAAAAAGGCCAGTTTATATCAATTATAACTGTTAAATCTGTTATATGTTGGTAAATTTGCTCTTTTCTCAAATCATGGCTGTTAAATCTGTTTTATGTTGATAAATTTGCTCTTTCCTCAAATGTAAACTTGCTTTTAGGCTTTTTTGGCTTTTCGATAAAAATAAAGCCAGTTTATACCAATAATGGCTGTTAAATCTGTTATATGTTGATAAATCTGATATTTCTTTAAATCTGTATTTTATGAGTTTTCTATTCTTTTCTTCATTTTTTTTTTTTAATCTGTGCATGTCTATCAGCTTTTGCGTGATATGTATGGTTTTAAATATCAGTTTTATACTATTTTTTTAATCATTTTATTTTATAATTTTGAAGCAATATTCTTATTTAAAATATATTTTTAATCTGACGGGTTTTACTATATATCTCACTGTCATTAACTATTCGCATGACAATGTAACACGCAATGGTTATTTTCTATTTTTTTAATGTTATTAGATTTTACATTTTAATATAATTATTTTTATAATATTGTTTAGATGCAATTAGCTTAATGAAACATTAAATGCAGTGCTAAATATAAAAG
>SEYY01004220.1:162500-165000 GCA_009176605.1 Armadillidium nasatum
TGGGCAAAGATCTTACTAGGCTTGAAGCGGTGCTGATATGCCCTATCCGACAATTTATTTGTCGTATAACCAATATATGTCGACGTACAGTCAGACTCAGGGCAGTTAAATTGGTATACAACATGGTGGTTGTCGTCTGGAGCATCTCTTGTTTTCATTTTCATTCCTAAAGGACAAGAATTATGATAACCTCACCAAAAACGAAAAAACAACGATTTTGAACCTTAAGAATAACAATGATATAGTCATTAAACGCCCAGATAAAGGAGGTGGTGTTGTAATTCTAAACAGATCTGATTATGAAGACAAACTCCAAGCTATGCTCAATGACACTACTAAATTTAAAATAACCTCTGACAAAACTAACAGTGCAACTAAAAACAATATAAATAGAATTGCATATGAAATAAAAATATAAAACAATTCAGAATAAGATCAAAAGAATCGGCTTCTATAATTTAGGTCATATATATGGATTACCTAAAATACACAAAAACCCGGAAAACCCACCTTTAAGACCAGTAATATCTATGTGTGGCACAGTTACACATGAAATTGCCCAATACCTCAACAGTATTATTAGACCATATTTAAATAATTCTTTTATAGTTAAATCAAATAATGAGACTTTATATGTAAATTATCAAATCTGAAACTTGGAGACACAGATGTATTCGCTTCAGTTGATGTAGAATCGTTGTTTACAAATGTACCAGTTCTTGAGACTATTGATATAATAATTAATAATGTTTATCACTCAAATACTATGTCACCTCCAGAAATATCGGAAAAAAATATGAGGAACCTTTTATTGATTTGCTGTACACAAACACCATTTAAATTTAAAGAAAATATATACCTAAAATTGATGGAGTGTCAATGGGCTCGCCACTTGGACCAACGTTTGCCGACTTCTACATGGCTAATCTTGAAAATAAAATTCTGAGTGAAAATAACAATTTTAACCCAGTATTTTACATAAGATATGTTGATGACACCCTTACTGTCTTTAAGAACTTGAATAACATACATCAATTTATCAACAGATTACAAGAGTTATCATGTTTGAAATTTACTTATGAAACAGGCATCAATAATACTATTAATTTTTTAGATATTAAAATCACTGTAAATCATGAAGGAACATTGTCTACGGGAATACATGTCAAACCCACTGACAATGGCATGTATATGAACTATGGGTCCTACTCACCTAATATTTATAAAAACTCTATTGTTAAAACTCTAGTTTACCGAGCATATAACATTTGCTCTGATTGGACATCATTCAACAAAGAAATCACTCGCATTAGACAAAATTTAATTAACTGTGACCATCCACAATATTTGATTGAGACCTAATAAACAGAACCCTTTCGAAATTATACATTAAAGAAAATAATGATAACCAAAAGAACCAAATAAAATTCTTTTTTAAAACTCAAAATGCTAACGATTTTGATAAAGAAGAAAAGTGCCTGCGCAATATTCTGAACACTCACATAAAAACCAATAGATAATAACAACAAGATCAAAGTCAGACTTTATCACAAGTCTAAATAGCTCTCTTCTTCCTTCAGTACAAGAGATGCTCCAGACGACAACCACCATGTTGTATACCAATTTAACTGCCCTGAGTCTGACTGTACGTCGACATATATTGGTTATACGACAAATAAATTGTCGGATAGGGCATATCAACACCGTTCAAGCCTAGTAAGATCTTTGCCCATTTTGACACAGCGCATGGTATGTCAACTATACCTAATATTTCTAAACATTTTATAGCATTATATACGTCGTGTGAAGTGCAAAAATTGAAAATAGCGGAGGCATTTTACATTAAGAACCGTAGACCTGATATTAATATAAAAATTTAATGAATTGTCAATGAAACTTAATATTATTTGAATTGATTAATTGCAAAATGCATGCTTTAAATTTAAATCACACTCATTCATTATTGAAAGAACTTCCTCTGAAGATGTCTCAAGTGCAGAGACGAAACGCGTCAGGAGAATATAATAAATATACTTTCTACTTCTGCTGTAGATTGTTCTCAAGAATAATTTTAAAGAAGTTAAACTATATTCAAAAATAGCTATTTAGAAATTTGGAATCCAAATGTAGATCCTTTATTATTATTATTATTATCATTATCATTATTATATTATTATTATTTTCATTATTATTAAATTATTATTATTATTATTACTATTATTAATACTATATATTATCATTACCTTTATTATTGCTATTATTATTATCTTTACTATTATTATAATTACTATTGTTATTATTTTTAATTTTATTATAATTATTGTTAATATTGTTATATTTATTATAACCTACTTTTTATCTTTAAAAAATTCCTCTTAAACCTGTAATTTGTAATGTTTCAATTCACTAAAAGAATTTTCTAATTCTTAATTTTAGCAAAGGTTAAATATATATATATATATATATATATATATATATATATATATATATATATATATAT
>SEYY01004220.1:167500-170000 GCA_009176605.1 Armadillidium nasatum
TCCGTTGAGAAGGGCTAGTTCGACACGCCTTCCTACTTAGACTTATCCTTTCTCTGCCCAACTCTCTAACCACAGATGTAAGCGCTATGCTCAATCTTACATGTACGCTACTGGTAAAGTATCAAGCACTTTACTTTTATCTATTTATCTAACTTTATTTGAATTGTTTTAAAAGGCGTCTATAGAGACATACTGGCCTTTAATTTGGGAATGGTCTTGAAAGTTTCTCTAATTTTGGTAGAATTTGATAGTCTCCCAGCTCTTTTCTTCTAGAGAAGAAATATATATATATATATATATATATATATATATATATATATATATATATATATATATATATATATATATATATATATATATATATATATATATATATATATATATATATATATAGTCATTATTATATTATTATCGTTACTGAAATAAATTATTACTTTAAAAAAACGAATGGAAATTATTTTGATAATCAATTTATCTTTGATTTTTTTTTTTAAATAAATAAATTTTTTCCACATTAATTTAATTACAAATTTAGTATTATTTTATTGTAATTTATTGTTTTATTATTAATTTCATTTATTCAAAGGTACGAGCTACTCTCTTTAATTCACTGTTTTATATCGGATTAATCATGGCAAGCTCCTTACCTATTGTTTCCGGAGTGACTTTTTATCTCCATCAATGAAACCTCGAATGATATCTACTCTGGAACATTACTGTCATAGGCATTATGCATATTTTAAACTCACAGAGTTTATTTGCTACGTTTCGGCGTGAAATTGTCCTAATGAATCGTTGGGACAAGTGGCAAAAATATCACAGTCAAATTTTCAAAGGAGAAAAGATATGTTAAGCATAAGAAAGTCGCTTAACCGATTTATTTCCTAATAAAAAAAAATAAATAAAAAAATTTATTGTAACATTTTTTGCCACTTGTCCCAACGATTCGTTAGGACAATTTTTGAAGTGTACACACAAATGAAAATAATACCATATTCTCTTCAAATTCAATTTTACATTTTAATATTCTAAACTTTCTTCATTTTAATTAACAAATAACATGCAAAACTAGTCATGCATATTTCATATATGTCGAAATAGGATTTCTGGCCCTTCCTTGAAAAGGGTCCTGTTGAGAGGGGTGCTAAATTGTAGAATGAAGAATTAAATAAAACATTTTTTAAAAAATGGTGAGAGTTAAAAAAATTTTTGATGCTAATCAAATTTATGTCAAAAGAAGAAATGATAACTGCAAAATTTTTAAAAGATAAAAAAAAAAAAAAAAAAAAATATTTTTTTAATTATATATATATATATAATATATATATATATATATATATATATATATATATATATATATATATATATATATATATATATATATATATATATATATATATATATATATATATATATATATAATATATATATATATATATATATACATATATATATATATATATATATATATATATATATATATATATATATATATATATATATATATATATATATATATATATATATATATATATATATATATATATTATATATATATATATATATATATATATATATTACAATATTATATTTATATAATAAATAGAACAAAAATTGTTAAATTTAAAAAAAAATAAAAAAAAAATTAAAAAAGAAAATTAAAAATTATGTAGAAGAAAGTCAAATTATTTAAATTTTTATTTGCTATATTTTTCTCAAATAATTTCAAGTTTTAAATTTCATAAATTTTAATTTTATTTTTAACTCATTACTTTCCTTACAATATTAATTTCATTAACATTTATTCGTTTTTTATTATTATTATTATTATTATTATTATTAAATTATTATTATTATTATTATTATTATTATTATTAACGATTATTTTAATTATATTATTATTATCAACTTTCATTTTATTATTAGTATTATTATTAATAGTATTATTGTTATTATCCTAAATATTATTTGCATTATATAATTATTATTATTATTATTATTATTATTATATTATTATTACTATATTATTATTATTATTTTATTATTATTACTTTTTATTATTATATTCATTATTATTACTAGTATTAATAATTTTATAATTAATGTTATTTTCAAAATTATTACTATTAATATTATTAATATTATTATTACTATTAATAATTGTTTATAATAATAAAAAATTATCGAATTATTATTTTTATTATTATTTTCTATTATAATAATTAATATTTTTATTTTCATTGTTATTATTATCCTTACTGTTATAATTAATATCATTATTATTATTATTTTTATTATTATTATTATTATTATTATTATTATTATTATTATTATTATTATTATTATTATTATTATTATTATTATTATTATTATTATGACAAGAAAAGATTTGTTAACTGTTGAATCAATCTAAGTATGTATCTAATTTCAAATATAGTTTATTTGATGAATAACTTTTTTTAGTTTCTTTTTTTATAAACATGAGTATATGTTCTTTGTG
>SEYY01004221.1:5000-10000 GCA_009176605.1 Armadillidium nasatum
GTAGGAAATAAGAAAGATTAGCGTTCCAGGCATTGTCTGTAGAATACATGTAAGATTCAGTATTGCTGTTAGGTCTTGGGTTTAAAGACCTGGAAGGGTAAAGGATGAAAGTATGTGGAGAGACGTGTTTTACAAACTCTCCCCAAATATGGAGGAGTGAGACTGGAGAGATCAGAAGAGCAGTGCTTCGTTGGAGTAGCGATAATATAAAAAGAATGAAGGGATTCAACAGATTGATGACTAGAAAGAGATTGAAGGGATGCATCGAAAGTGGGAAAATTAGTAATGCGAAAAACTCTGGACTGTCAAAAAAGAGTTCTGTAAATGGAACCACCTCAAATGTGGTATGCATGCCTCTTATATTGGCGAGCAACTCTTCTATGTAGAACAGGTAACCGGGGTGATATGAAGATTCCCTGAAGCCGCTTTAGATCATCCAACCTAGTACAAACTCATTTTGTGAGAAACATTATGATCGTTTCAAGAAATTTTTACAAAAAGAATCAAGAATATAAAGAACAGAATGAGGTTTGAATTGGGTACTTTCGAAGATATTTCAGTTATGTGGAAGTTTAATATAACGTTACTATTCTAAGTAAAAAATATCCAATGTGCACTATGGGCTGATTTTGTTTTCTTCCTGAGATGTGAACACTGTTGAGTGAACTCCCATTAAGAAGTTATCTGATTACCCTGAAAGAATATGTTGACATTAACCGAATATACAATTACAATCTCTGTTTTCCGAGAAAAAAATTTGTAGATTTAATTATGAGAATTAGTTGAAACGATCTACCCCTAACCTGTAAAAATTTATTGATGCTTGTTTTAAGTGTTCCGATGAACAGTAGTGCTTTGAGGATGCTATTAATAGCGTCAGTTCCTGTGTGTCCGGCTATTTATTCACTGACAATCTGCATCTCATGCAACCCAACATATAGATATTTAATGGTGAAAGGTCAGCTAACTTTACGAGTCCAAGTGCTGATTTATATAGTCTAATCTATTGACCGAAAAAATACTTATTCAGCTAGGTAATTACTTTTCTGGCTGGTAAAGTGGGAAGATGAAGTTGCTATATGTTGCATCCATAAAACGTCTTCGTAATTCTTGAGGAACATTTTCGAAATACAGGGATAAATGATAAATAAAATTAACATAGAGATGTGTGAGCCAATTAGAAAATCACCGTTTCACACCTCACCTTAACAGAGTGATAACAGTAATATATATATATATATATATATAATATATATATATATATATATATATATATATATATATATATATATATATATATATATATTATATATATATATATATATATATATATATATATATATATATATATATATTATGAGCTACGTGTGTGCGCTTTTAAGTTCATGACTTTTTGAATATATTCAAGTGTTTTTATCTTATTTTTTTATCATTAAAAAAAAATTTTTTGCATTTCCGCATCGTTTTTAGAGTTTGCTTTTCTCCGTCTTTTTGTGATGATAATAAAAGTCTGGAAATTCGTGAGCATTTCTATACTTTTAAAAATAAAAAAAAATAAAAATTTCTGACTGCAACTTGCCCTTTTTATTACAAAGAAAATAGTTTTTTTTTTTTTTATCTTTTATATTTTATGTTTACATTCCTTCCGTGTATTTGTTAAGTTTGTGTATCCAGTTTACAGTTTATAGACTGTGCCATTCTTAGATTTATCTTATGTTATATTTACTTAATATACAAAAATAACAAATGTAAAAAAAAATTTGTTTTATTAAACTGAGATATTATTTAGTAGTTTTTAATGAGTTTCGCCATTTTACCTAACTTTCAATTCATTTCCGCCATTTTGTACTGAAATTCGAACTCTCAGCTGTGAAAAATTATATTAACAATCTTAATTACTGTACGTTTCATTCATTTGTTTGTTCAATTAGCATTCAGCTAACACCAGGTTTGTAGAGTCCGAAAAGAAAAACATTAACCCCAACTCCAACCCCAATTTAAACACCAACTCCAACCACAACCCCAACCCAAACTTCAAACCCAACCCCAACTTACAACTCCTGCTCCCAACTCTGAGAAATTCCGACTTCGATTCCTGACTCTGTTTCAGAAGTTCCAACTACAACTCCAAAAATTTCAAACTTACGACTCCTACTTCAAACTCTGAAAAAAAAAATCCGACTTCGATTCCAGACGAAGTTCTAACTCAGACTCCAACTCCGACTAGAAAAATTCCAACTCCAATTCCCTCCAAAACTAGCAACTCCGTCAACCCTGGTAAGCACACTAACTGCAACGTTAAATGCAAATTTAACCTTCTATAAACAAGTATCATAATTCGGACAATTTTATTATTTGTGACTCGGTTCTGGTTTGGTAAACAAAATTGTTTCAAAACTTCAAAAAGTACAAAGGAAAAGAAAAATAATAATGAAGGTCTGCTTTAAATGAACACGAAGATTTGTGTTTGTACCCAATGAAGATCTGCTTTAAATGAACACGAAGATTTGTGTTTGTACCCAATGAAGATCTGCTTTAAATGAACACGAAGAATTGTGCTTGTACCCAATGAAGGTCTGCTTTAAATGAACACGAAGATTTGTGTTTGTACCAAATTTTATGTTTCATTTCCTCAGACTATCTTTAGGATAATCCTAATTAAGTTTTCGTATTTATCTATTTATTATTTTTATTATTATTATTATTATTATTATTATTATTATTATTATTATTATTATTATTATTATTATTATTATTATTATTATTATTATTATTTACTTTGCAATAAAACTTTTTTACTGGGAATATCTTTTACATTCACACTGAATTAGGTTAAGTTTCGGGGACCCTTTGTCCCTCATCAGTGGTTTGCTGTATATTCTCACACTGCAAAAATTGTCCTAACGAATCGTTGGGACAAGTGGCAAAAATGTTTTAACAAATTTTTCCAATTTTTTTTTCTATTAGAAAATAAATTTGTGAAGCGACTCTTTTATTCTTTTATGCTTAATATGTCTTTTCTCAATTGAAAATTTTACTGCGACATTTTGCCATTTGTCCCAACGATTCGTTAGGACAATTTTTTACAGTGCATAGAAGGAACATTTTATCTTTATCTCTTTACTTAACTAACATATTCGCATTATTAAGTAAATAATTATTGTTTTATTGAGAAATTTAAGTTCTCGTTATTTATTATCAGTATTATTATTTCAATTATTACTATTAGTATCATTATTTTATTTCAATTATTATTATTATTATTATTTTATCAGTATTATTGTGACCTTTCATTTTTTTAACTTTTTAAATTCCAAACTCAACTCCAACTTCAACTTCAACTTCAACTTCAACTTCAACTCCAACTTCTTTCTGTGTGTGTGTTTTTTTTTTTTTTTTAACAATCTCATTTTTATTCTTACATCTCACATTCTGTTCGTTGTTGAACCAATATTTAGCTTTCCCTCTCTGATCTTCTCTCATTAAATTCTTTTTTTTTTTTTTTCTTTGGTGGGGGAGAATATTTGGTCTAATCAAGATGTTTTCATTTGAATTTTTTTTTCTTTTTCTTCTTCTTCTTCTTCCTTTGGAATCTTTCTTTTATTTTTAATTTTTATATTTATGTATATTTTAATCTCTCTTTGTGTATTATCATCTAATGTCATATTTTGTTTTGTTTTTAGTCTTCTCTGATTTACTTCAATTTTGAAATGGTTTTTTTTTTTCCTTCTCTTAAGTCTTGTATACAAGAATTCTTAAGTTTATTAATTTATAAGTACTTCTTTTTCATATCTAATGACAGTGCCGTCTACCGTGGCTCAAACGGTAGAGTGATTGATTCACGTGCACTGCCCGTGAGATGTGAACTTAAAAGAAGAAAAAAAAATTCTTTAATTTCAGATTGTTTCATGTTTATATACACTTTATCACAATATTTGATTACTTTTAATGTTTATGTTTTTATCATATATTATATGTGTATGAGCTTTTTCACTTCAAAAATATGTCATTGTTGTTTATCATCTTCAGATGGTCTTGATACTGTTTAATTATAACACCCTTACCCCTTTTCGATACTACTCTCTCATTCATACCATTACCCAGTGTGCTAAATCATGATGGAACATACCCATCTTTACATAAACATTTTACTCAATTTTTTTCAAGGATAAATTGATATTCGAATGATCAGTATTAATGCCAGAACAATTAGGTTTAATGCCAATATTAATATGCTTTCCACTTAACTTATTTACAAAAAAATTCGTTTGATATCCGTAAATATTTGATATTGATATTTGACATCTACAAACGTACTGAGACTCATCGCCAAAATTTTTTTTTTCTTAGTCTTTTAGATATGTTTTACAATCTCGCCTCAAAATCAACAACAACCCATTAGCCAAATACACGTAAAATGAAACCATCACTTCCTCTTTATTAATACAGACAGTATCCGAACGAAGCCAAAACCCAATTACGCGTCTCAAACCTTATGTCTAACAATATCAATTATTCTCTAAATGAACCTCTACTCTTCCTTAACCTCGATCACTTATTCAGCTCAGAAATGTGTCACTTATAATTTGTTAGTTTCATCATATTTTTTATTCAGTTTAGGAGATAAAAATGACTAACTTTCTTTAGGAACATATCGCACCAGCTCTTCTATATAACAATTTACAACTTTATATATATATATATATATATATATATATATATATATATATATATATATATATATATATATATATATATATATATATATATATATATATATATATATATATATATATATATATTCTTCCTTTTTCTCTTTTACAACCAGTTTAATCAATACCAAATGAGTCATATTTAATAAATAAAAAAAAAAGTAGTCATAAAACAAATTTTTGTAAGTAGCTTTTTTATTTTCTCTTTAAAGTCTTAGTAGAAAGAAATTGTTTCTGTCCCTCGTCATTTTCTGGCGTGTAGCAAACACCAATTAGTCGTAAGACGCA
>SEYY01004221.1:15000-17500 GCA_009176605.1 Armadillidium nasatum
AAAAAAAATTTTCAATTAAAGTTAAAGTTTAAGTTATTAAGGAATACCCGAAGAATAAATTGCAAAGATGTGTAGTTGCCGGCGTGTTTACGACTTGCTGGTAGAGTCCCCTGGGGTCGCGAGTCATCTTTTTGCCCTACCCCTTCTTCCTCCGGAACCTCTCCCTCGTCGTAATCCCCTTACATCGGTGTAACAATAGCAAAATACTCGTATACTGTATTATTCTGAAGGCAGGTAAAATGCAATGGTATTCACTTATTTTGTTAAATAAAAATCGTATATTTGTCTAATAAGGGATGAGTAAGATGTTAAAATAATATGGTAAGAACCACTCTTAGTTTCAAAAATCTTACTTTTCCCTTGTCCTATCAGTTGTTAATTATTACGTATAAACAAAAATAAATATAACAGTAACTGCGTTAATAAAATGCCTATAAAAAATAGTAATTAATTAATTATTAAAAGAAATAAATAATTTATGACAAAAAATTAATTTCAGAGAAACAAAAAATAAGGTAAAAAAAAAGTTTTTACCTTGGAAGTTAACATCCCAAATTTTCAATCATGGTATTTGAATGATTATTACTTAATCTCGATAATCTAAATCGTTTTCGATTACATTTTAAAATGAAATCTAAATCAATTTAAATTTTGTTAAGCAACATTTATAACAACGAAAACGTCTCAGCTTCGTTACATTTTCACTTTAATACTTGGATTCTCAGTTCTCTTATCGTCTATTTTTTTTTTCCTTTTATTTTGCTTTCTTCAACGACAAGACAAGAGACGAAAAGTAATAATCGATAAAGTTTTTCAACTTCACTCCTTAATTGAGCAATTCATTAAAACTCACAAGTTGGATAATAATTATTTTAGCTGAATTCGTCTCTCTCTCTCTCTCTCTCTCTCTCTCTCTTTCTCTCTCTCTCTCTCCTCTCTCTCTCTCTCTCTCTCTCTCTCTCTCTCTCTCTCTCTCTCTCTCTCTCTCTCTCTCACACACACACACACACACACACACACACCACTCACACACACACACACACACACACACACACATATATATATATATATATATATATATAATATATATATATATATATATATATATATATATA
This sequence comes from Armadillidium nasatum, assembly GCA_009176605.1. Lineage (NCBI taxonomy): Eukaryota > Metazoa > Arthropoda > Malacostraca > Isopoda > Armadillidiidae > Armadillidium > Armadillidium nasatum. The sequence goes on from SEYY01004221.1 coordinate 16,116, forward strand.
TATATATATATATATATATATATATATATATATATATATATATATATATATATCAGTGAATGGGCTGATCCGAATCCGGATTCGAAGATTTCACGATTTCACGGATTCGATAATTCGGATTCAGATTTGAGAATTGAAAAATTAGCTGGATTCGAATTCGATTCAGATTCGAAGGTCCTGTATTCGAATTCGGATTCGGATTCGAGAAATTCGAAAATTAGCTGAATTCGGATTTGATTCGAATTCGGATTCGGAGGTTCCGTATTCGGGTTCGGATTCGAATCCTTTCATTTACGGTAACATCAAAATTTAAACAATTTATTTGGTTCTCCTACCAAAAAAAAAATGAATAAATTTCTGACCACTTACCAAAAACATTTTTACTAACTTCTGTATCTCTGCCTTTACGCCTCTTATTCACTCTGACTATACTGTACGTAACGCCTCTTTCTGAAAAGCCTTTTTTTTATATCTAATTCCACCCTTCACGATCCTAGCATTCCTCATCCTTCTACTCTCACTCTAAGGTGTTCCATGTCTCCCTACATTTCCACACAATCGTGTGCATGAGATCCTGAGATCTATGGGTGGCATTTTTGAGGGAGTGTGCGTCTGAACAGGCTCCTATCCCCGTTCATCTCTACTCTCTTATGCCTTAATACTAATATTTTCCTTCTGTGCTGGAAGAGCTAATATGTTCAATTGGTCCTTAAGGAAGTTAGCGGTTCTAATACTTCTATCGTCCTATAACGTCACTTGTATTCTGTCTAAAGATATTGTATTTTGTCAACTCTCGTATCCTATATTACCTGAAATCTTATTCCCTTCTCTCAGATCATCCATAATAATAATAGAGCATATGTGGATAAATCAAATAGAAGTATAGAATACCAGAAGAATAAATTGCAATGATGTACAGTTGCCGGAAGGTTTACCTGTTTAATTTCGACGCTTCAGGTCTAATGGTCATATACATTCTTATCTCACCGATTTATGGTATTCTGCATTCTGGCAGTACTGTGAGTCTTGTGTGGTGGAGATTGACATATCCAAAGCTTTTGGCAGTTTATGGCAAGCGGTCACTACACCCTAAGTCTTTGGGCTTCTTCCTTATATTTCCTTGCAACATGTCTAGTTTTCTATCAGATAATTCCATATCTACTCTTGTTGATAAAGCGACCCCTTCCTCCTTTCCTGTTAATTGTGGTATTCCTCAGGGTTCTGTTCTTTCCTTAATTTTATTCTTACTTTTCATTAACGATCTTCTCAGCAGCACTTTTAACTTCATTCGTTCTTATGCCGATGATTGAACTCTCCATTCTTCCACTCATTTCAAATCTGCTTCCTCTTTTACATCTAGAGTTGCCTATCGACTTCAGCTTTCT